>MJUU01036976.1:52872-85139 GCA_002080025.1 Modiolus philippinarum | reverse complement strand
AATACATTTGTAGTTTCAGATATACTGACTGTAAATTTTATAGAAGGGTGATAATTATTGATGAATTCTATAAATTCGTCCAGGTGTTCTCTGGTATCAGACCATTTCATTTCGATGTCATCGATGAAGCGTAACCAGCTGTAAGGTTTATATGGTGCGTCTTGGAGCATACGTTTTTCTAAGTCTCCCATGAATATGTTGGCATATGATGGTGCAACTCGAGTACCCATGGCTGTCCCATTAACCTGAAGAAAATTCTCGTTATTGAAAACGAAGTTGTTGCGTTTCAATACAAGATCCAAAAGTTTTACAAGTGATTCTGTAGAGGGTGATTGTATCTCTCTACTGTCCCAAACTTTACGGCAGGCTTCGATTCCCTCCTCATGTGGGATGTTTGTATAAAGTGATGTCACATCTAAAGTTACCAAAAGTGTGTTAGGAGGAAGGTCTTCACTCGGTGTTTTGTTAATGTAATCTGTAGTGTCTTGAATAAAAGAAGGCAATTTTTTTACAAGGGGTTGCAGGTGAAAATCTAAAAAATTAGAGATTTTTTCAGTAGGATGCCCAATAGAGTTTATTATAGGACGTCCTGGAATTCCTTCTTTATGTCTTTTTGGCAACAGATAGAATAAACCAGCTCTCGGATTTTCAGGAAGAAGACCTTCAAAAGTTTCCTCGTCTAAGTCATCTTGTTCTAACATTGACTTTAGAGCTGTGGTTATTTCTTCACTGTACTTTTTAGTTGGGTCGCAACTTAGCTTTTTATAATATTCGCCTTTTGACAGTTGCCTGGTTGCTTCGGCAACATAGTCATCAGTATTCATGACGACTACGGTAGAACTTTTGTCTGCTTTTTTAATAACGATATCCTCTCTCTTTTCTAAACTGTGAATTGCCTGTTTTTCTTCTTTCGAAATATTTGAAATAGGAGGACTTTGTTGTGGTATATATATATTCAGGTCACACTTCAAAAAGGGGATTTCAGAAAAAATCATAGCAGAAAAGTTCTATTTACTACATTTTTGATTACTGCGACCCAATTCAGTTTTCCAATCTTCATTTTAGAGAGCAATTTGATACTTAGATGTTTTTTTTAAATTACCCAAAAAATTCGTTTACATATAATGAAACGTTTTCAATCTTTTTTTTACACATTAGATATTCTTTCTAGAACTGGTACACCATAACTGCAAAATCAATTATTATTCTCTTCCCGAGACATGTCAAAATCAAGCTATTTTGAAATTCATGGTCCCCGCAAAATCAAGTAAATGTTGCCTAGAGTGTTTTTTCGAAACATAAAAATTAGTGCTGAGAGAGTTGTTACTTTGTAAATGGAGTATACTATCGTCAAAACAGAAATATTTTCTGTCCCAAAGATTTCCCTCTATCCTTCCTTAAAAAAATGGAAGAACTATAGAAACAGAAGACTATTCTATTGTTGTTGTTATACATCTTTACAGTCACCACTTACATTTAGCTTTTTCCTAGTATGTCGTACCCCCAAAAGGTATTATACAAATAATAAAAAGACCGACGTTATATTAATATTTACAAAAATTAATGAAAGGAAAGTATATTTTACAGATGCAGCACTGAATTTAGATGTATTTTGCAGCGCTTGCAAAGCACTCTCCGTGATGGAGAAAATAAAAGTATTAATGTTAATGAGATCGTTAGTAATTTTGCCGCTTTCGGGTTTAATTTATACTGCGACCCTATGGTTAATTTGAAATTGTTTTTTATAATTCAGATGGATGTCTCTTAGGAATTCGACCCTAGATTATGCAAATGCAGAATTAATGCATGATATTGAATTATATTTAATGACATCCATGTATTTATATATCTATCCACCTCTTTAAGCACGAGACCACAATCATATTCCTTTTACGAGCGTTGACTACGAATATAGTTCATATGTATTTAGTGTTTCTTCGAAAAAAGACATAGCAGACAATTAAGAAAATTATTATAATATAGAATTTGATGGTTTGGGAGTGATTTGGTCCAGTGCAAAAAGCTGAAATATTCTGTTTTTTTTTTCCACAGAGTTTATACATTTTTGAATAGGAACGAAAAATGGCTAGAGACGGTAGAAGTCTCTTGATTTTTGAAAAAAAAACTTTTAGACCTAGGTTGATTTATGTATAAAGAACAAGTAGGAAAATAAATTGTGTTCTCGGACCTCGTTCTTGTAACATAATCATGTATCGTATCAGTCAACATGCAATAAGTTTTTTTTTCAGTTCGCTTTTCAATGTAATAAAGATTCTTAAAATACAATAAAAGAATATTTTTTGGTCCAGAAAACATATACTTGTGTGTTTTGTTATATTCCACGACTTTTTGATGCTACTTTATAACACATATTTACCAGGTGTTTGCTTGACATCGTTGACACCTTGTACCATAATGAAAAATAAATGCATATATCATTATATATAATGAACCTGATTACCTGCTCAGTATACTATGTAAATAAAATCCAAGGTTCCCTTAGGTTGAGTCCCATCAACTTGACAAGTATAAGTTTATCCAGTTCTTTTTATCAGTTTGACTGCAGATCAACTTTCATACTGAAAATAATAAAATATATTGTTGACACCCGTAGTAACTATTTGTGTCGGACACGTTTATTAGAGAAGTCATATAACATAAACAATTACTAACTGAACCAAGATGATGAATAAATGTATGCAAATTATTCAACATTCCTGTTCATTGACCATTAAAAATATTTTAAATATCTACATTTTCGAAAATTGTGTTCAAAACTAAGCTGTATATCTCCCAACCTGAATCTCCCTCGTGCATAGGTCTGCCGGCATCTTAGTTTGGCTTGTCATTGAAATCCTTTTGGTTATTTGCGCGTTAATTTTTTCTATATCAGCAAACATATATTTCGTCTTGCGAATTTGCAAGTGCTTTAATATGATCAGCAATGAAGAGACATAAGTTTTCGAAATATTTGAATTAACAGTAAATTCGGTATTTTGTTTCTGTATGTTACTTTACTACCGTACAGCTAATGCCATGCTGACATAAGATATACAGATACAATGTACAATTAATGCAATATTGACATACATGTAACCATCAGGTTCAACTTTGATATCAGAAAACTAAAATATTTACAATAATCAAAATATCAGTCATTACCCAATCATAGTTTTTACAAAAACTTTGATGTAGCAATCATAACCGAAACATTGGTAAGATTTTCTTATACATTACTAAAAGACTACACTACACAAACAAGATGCACACGTTCAATGATAATATGGTCATAACAACGTTGCAGAACAAGTAACCGTTTCTTTTCAACTGTATAAAAGGTTTTTTGTTGACATATTAGTGCTTTATTATTCAAAATATAAAATAAAATTCGAGGGTTACCGTTGAGTTAAGCTTAAAATTAAATTGAATTTTGAAGAAGTCATGGAAACTGACCAAATGAGGGGACAATCTACAAATCCTTCTATAGATTTAGTTCCTACTTTATATGCTTTTTGTCAAGTAATTATATTGCTTGAACATAAAAACAATTAGGGTCACTGTGGAAAAGTAGTGTGGACCGAACCGTCAGTCAAAGAACGACCAATCCAGGGACAACTGAAACATCGGAAAAACAAAGAAACAAAGACATAACACGAGGACGAACCGAATAGAAAAAATGAAGGCAAACACACATACAAAGATAAACAACACCAGTGAGATCAGAGATAAATTGGTAAAATATCAATTTCTATAGTTAAAATTATGAAAACATAGTATTTCTACAATGAGAACTAAGTTAATCAGGATATTTCTTACATCGATTTGAATAATTTTTGCAAATGTTTAAAAACGAGGCTTGCCGAGTTTTTTAAACCATTTGAAAATTTATTTAGCAAGATTAACGTGTTTAAGTTGTAGAAAATGTTTCTTTAATGACATAATGTAAAACACTGAGGTTGTATTCCGAATAAATTTAGCGGGAAATTTCACGCGAGTTGTTCTCTCACTACAGACGAAAAATATTTTAATCACATCGGTCAGGCGTTGGTTAAATTTGCTAGAAATTAGAGAAATTAATTTATCATTTTCCCCTGAACAACCAGCAGCAATTTCATTTTTCTAGTTCATATTTTTTAATGAAAATGTTGTTGAAGTGATATGGAGGAAAGTATCTAATGTTTTTTTTTCATTTTCTAAACATTTTTAAAACTTTCTTTGTAATTACATTTACTTCATAGCATTTGATTGATTTTGATATTCTGTTCATAAAATAGTACAATTAAGAAGTTATTGTAATATTTTGTTACTTTAAGAAGGAAATACGAAGTTAATATACAAAACAGCGATGTCCTGTTACCTAACATGTTGTTTTATCCTTGAAAAATAAATCAAAATGTTTTAATGCATTGCACACAATATTATTTATTGACCCCTTGTCTTATTCAAAGCGGAAGTAAATATTTGCACAACACGTTGTCTAAAATCTGCATGTACAATATGAACGTCATAAAAGTTTACTATGCTGAATACAAATCGTTTGCAGATTTAAAAATGATCACCAAAGATCATTCATCGGTAATCATGAATGAACTTTAAATTACAATCTATCGAAAGTGACGCATTTGTAAGACATTTGTATGAATCAGTTAGGTCCTATGTAATTCAGTGCGTAAAGTATATAAACATAATCGTATTCAGTTAAATATAATATGTTCAATTATATATTTAAAACAATATAAACAATATTTGAAATTTACTTGATATTACATTTGATGACATTGTGTCAAACGTAAAACGGATCAATACCATTTCTGTAAATCTGAGAAATGCAGATATTTATTGACTATAGAAAAGATTGATATGGTGCAAATTTTGTATTACTTGTAGTCCGTTAGGCGGGTGCTACTTTATTCTCAAAAAATATTTTTTTGGTAATACATATTGTTGGTTTGTTACTTACAAAATAGTCACATTTTCATATAAAATAGCCACTTTTACTTTGATTTCCTTAAACAATATTGTCTTTGGAAAACTTGTGGTAATTTGTTTTTGTAAGTTTTGTTTCAAGCTAAGGAATATTAACCTTGTAGAAAGGTCGGTAGTTTTTCCCTCAATTTGGACCTTATATTGTTTATATAGTCTCCATCATGTTTATGCATAATCGTCTAATAGTCCATATCAACTTTATCCCCACAATTAATTAATTGACGGGTATGTTTTATGCTACGTACGTTATTTTGAATAATAGTCTAGGTCAATGTACTATGTTTATATTTCTTTTAAACATCTTTTTGAAAATAATAGTACAGAATATATTTTTAAATAACGCACTTAACTCTAAGCAATAATCAAGCGAAATTTTCGTACAAACTGTCCTGTTGGAGGAAATTGTACATAATAGTAATGTTTTTGTACTCTCGTGTCAAGCCAATGAACGCTTTTCTTTATATTGTTTTTACAGTGCAGCTATATATTCGGATTTAATGGTTGTAATGCTGTTTTTGCTGGTTTCATAACTGTACAATAGAGACATAATAACTGACATCAGCAATAACAGCATCACAACCATTACAGCAATTACAGCATTACAACCATTACATCAAGTACAGCATTACAACAATTAGCACAATAACAGCAATACAACAATAAGCACAATAACAGCATAACAACCATTACAGCAATTACAGCATTACAATCATAACATCAACTACAGCATTACAACCATTACAACAATTACAGCATTACAACCATCACAGCGATTGCAGGATAACTACCATTACAGCACTTACAGCATTATAACGACTAGAAGAATTGCAGCATTACAACCATTACACCAATTAGAGCAATTACTACAACCAATACAGCAATTACAGCATAACAACCATTACAGCTCTAACAGCAATTCAATCCATTAGAACAATTACATAATTTCAACAAACATTAGAACAACCATATCAGCAGTTAAAGGATTACAACCATTACAACAATTACAGCATAACAACCATTACAGCGATTACAGGATTACAACCATCACAACAATTACAGCATTACAAAGACTAGAAGATTTGCAGCATTTAAACTAATGCAGCAGTTACAGGATTACTACCTTGAGAACAATTACAGCATTTTAACCATTACAGCAACGCAAGTATTACACCATTAGAACAATAACAGCATTAAACCCATTACATCAATGACAGCATTACATCATTACAACACTTAAAGCATAACAATCATTACATCAATTACAGCATTGCCACCATTGCACCAATTACAGCATAACAACCATTACAGCAATTACAGCATTACAATCATAACATCAACTACAGCATTACAACAATTACAGCATTACAACCATCACAGCGATTGCAGGATAACTACCATTACAGCACTTACAGCATTATAACGACTAGAAGAATTGCAGCATTACAACCATTACACCAATTAGAGCAATTACTACAACCAATACAGCAATTACAGCATTACAACCATTACAGCTCTAACAGCAATTCAATCCATTAGAACAATTACATAATTTCAACAAACATTAGAACAATTACAGCATGCCGACCATATCAGCAGTTACAGGATTACAACCATTACAACAATTACAGCATAACAACCATCACAACAATTACAGCATTACAAAGACTAGAAGATTTGCAGCATTTAAACTAATGCAGCAGTTACAGGATTACTACCTTGAGAACAATTACAACATTTTAACCATTACAGCAACGCAAGTATTACACCATTAGAACAATAACAGCATTAAACCCATTACATCAATGACAGCATTACATCATTACAACACTTAAAGCATAACAATCATTACATCAATTACAGCATTGCCACCATTGCACCAATTACAGCATTCCAATCATTACAGCAATTACAGAATTACAATCCTAACAGCATTTTTAGCATTAAATAATTATAACAAATACAGCATTACAACCATTACAACAATTACAACTTTACAACTATTACATCATTAAATTACGGCATTCCAACTATTACATCACTAAATTACAGCACTTACAGCATAACAACCTAACAATAAAAACAACATTACACCAATAATGATAATAAAGCAATTCCTGCAATAACATCATTAGTGTAATTAAGTTTATTGAGTTTCCTTATGAGTGAAAAGTTTTGTTGAAATCATTTATTGTGATGAAAGACAAAAAGCGAATAATTTAGAGTCTCTGAAAAGTGAACCAAATATCAAATATTATGAAACCATTTGAAGATTGGTATTTTACGCATTGATTCTTATGAGTCAAATTCTCTATCAGAATATTTAAATATAATTATGGATATAACAATATTCTATAAGTAATGTTTTAAATGCACTTTATGTGTATTCATCAATTTTTAAGTAGACCATTCACAATATCTAGTAAATTATCATTGTGATTTAATCAGAATAATACTCTTTGACACCTCTGATAACAGGACGAAGAGTGCAAGTGAATAGATAAAATCTGTTATCTGATTTTGACATGCAGAATACCTTATGATCATGTATTTAATTGTGTGCAAAAAGGCCAAAAATATAAATGTTTGGTTCTGAATACCATGGAGAATCAAGGTCTTTTTATAGATAACAAGCCATTTTTTTCATTTAGCACCTACTTTTTGCCATAATAGTTTCATATTCATTATATTTAATTTGGAATGGTTTTATCGTGGACTTCTTAGGTTAACCATGTTGTAGAATCTTTATTCCCCCCAAAAAAAAGAAATTGAAAAAATACAAAAATTAAAAAAAAATAAAATAATAATAAAAAATAAAAATAATTTATATTTAGTGTTAAAGTCTTAGTGAATATTGATAATAATATCGTGGTTTATAAATTTTTCATGTTTAATATAAGTTTCAAATCCTCCAGTCGTGAAATATAAAAAAGGCGGTTGATATTTGCTATTTCTTTTTCTCACTTTATTTTCACCTAAAGTAAAACATGAGAAAATTGTTTTAACTGTGCGTATTCGAATACGTATCAGAAGTGATCACTAGATATATATCGACAGTTTTCAATTCTGTGGAAGTACTTTTATTCGTGGATATCAATTTTCGTGGTTTTCATAAATTTCACTATTTCGTGGGTACTTAAATCTGTTGTTTCTAATTCTGTGCTTTGAAATTACTGGGCAAAATGCATTTCGTTTGGGACTTAATTTCGTGGATCTAGGGAACAACGAAATCCACGAAAATTGGAACCCCAAGAACAATGGTACTTTCACAGTATTACTTTCAACCGAACCAAAGATTGGTCAATACATGAAGTTAAGTTTACAAACAGTGGGACAATGGCAGTAGAAAACCGAACGAACAAAGGAGTGGTATTTACAAAAATGGAAGTCCAAAACATGGCAAAAAACGAAAACACAAAAAACAATGACGTTAGACTGTTACAAAGTACAGACATAAAACACAACATTCATCAATGACGTTGGACTGTTACAAAACACAGAAATAAAACGACATTCATCAAAGATGTTGGACTGTTACAAAACACAGAAATAAAACACAACATTCATCAATGACGTTGGACTGTTACAAAACACAGAAATAAAGCACAACATTCATCAATAACGTTGGACTGTTACAAAACCCAAGGTGTTTACAGTGTGAACTCCCATGAAACTGAGAGTGACATCAGGTGCTCTGGAAGGGTATGCATGTCCTGCTCTGTTCACAACACCCGTCACACTGTAAGTGAGACAAGTATGTTTTTGAAGATCTGTTCGGTAGCTGATTGGTTAATATCATTTTCACATCTGAGTCTTAACCCTTTAAAAACCAAGGTACATGTTACTTCTGTAACTCTCAAAGAACCGAGGTTAACTTTTTAAAAGCTTTTGTAACCATTTTAATATTTAAACATGAACAAGAACAGATCAGTGCCACAAACATCGCTAACGAAGACAAAATTAAAATTGAACAAGACACCCCCCCCCAAAAAAAAAAAAAAAACAAAACAAAAACAAAAACAAAAACAAGAACAAAAAAAAAACCAAAAAAAAACAAAAAAACAAAAAAACAAAAAAACTGAAGCACTTACAGTGTGAACTCCCATTAAAACCGAGAGAGACATCAGGTGGTCCAGAAGGGTAAGCATGTCGTCCTGCTCTGTTAACAGCACCAGTCAAACTGTAAGTTAGTCAATCTAGGAAAAAGTCAAAATCGGTATAGTCAAATCCGAGAAGAAGGAACAATTTGAAGTCGCTTTGTTACCTAAATTAATTAGATATTTTTTGATGATGGTCTTACTATTAGTGTTTAGCCTTGTGGGGTTCCTGTTCACTTTTGTTTGTTTTATCTTTGTCATGCTGTTTATATTTTTGCTTTTTCTATGGTATATATTTTTACCTCTGTATTTAACTTGATTTATTGTTTCCAATATGCCGATATTGTAGCTAAAATTTTATTCAAAATTATTGTAAACAAACAAATTATATATCTTACTTCCAGCAAATTTCTATAATTTTGATTGGTAAAAGACATCACAAGCTGACCGGACATACTCCATATGGGATGACTAAAAATATGCAGTCAGTGGCAGCCATTAAACGACGTCATCATGTAAGCATCCATACGTTTGTTGCAAATTTCACAATTTTTTTTATGTTTACTGGACAATCGGTTGGATATAAACACTACGCCATATATTGGTGACCTGATAGGGTATATACCCGGTCAGTAAATTTAATATTTGGACTTGTATTAGGTCACCTACAGACTACGTAATATATGAAATACTTTCAGGATAAAGAAACATACAATGCATCTAATGAACAAGACAATTACTTGATCCCATGTTTTTACAAACAATCTCAAATTCACTGAACTATATTTATTGTTTGTGATCAATAAAATGATGACTCATTCTTTCATCATGATCTATGTTGAAGTACTTACTTATATATATCATACATTGATCAATTGGTGTCAGTTGAAACAAGTCAAATTAGAAACAAATATTTCTGATAAATGATGCATTCTGTTCCAAGGTTTATACGAATTGTTTAAAGGACTTCCTCGACAAAGAATATATTTTATGCAAAATGAAGATGTCTTGTTTTATTTTATTTTCTGTATCGTATTTATGTGATGTCTTTGTCTTTGGATTATTGTTTTCTTTTGGACTGACGATTTTCGTTTTAAGTTATTTTATCTACATCAATAATAAATTATAGACATACAAGCAATTACTGTAAAAAAAGAAAACAGTTACGTGTATGGTTTAACATTTTTACCGTTTAATGTCAAGTCACCAAGACTTCAGCTGTTGTAAGCATGAGACCGAAGTAGGTGACACCCCCGGAGAACGGTGAGCCACTGAACTTTCAATTTCGATACTATGTTTTAATCATTTCGTTTCAGCAATATTACGTCTGCAAACGAATACCGATATCTCCACTACTTTTTCGCTCCGGAAGACGATATTTTCGGGAAGTAGTGAAGTATCTATCTATCATCAAACTTTTATGAGTATATACTGGTACTGGTTTTAATACCAACAAACTACTATTAAGCCTCATATAAGCAACCAACAACAGTAAGTATCGATAACAGTAAATATTTATGTCTGAAGACAACTCAGTATATTGTCACTTATTTCAGTCTATTGCAGGATAAAAACCAAACCTGAGCACTTTTGACATTGACTTTAATTCAATGATCTAGTGGCCACATTGAGGTTTGTGATTGAATGAGTTTCTCAGGTAAAGCAAGTGTTAGGGCAGTGATATGAAGTACGAGTCAGTCTCGACTAGATAATGACTGTCGGGCGTAGGTCTTTTAACCTTGATATCAATTTCCCGATCTAGTGACCACTTTTTAGTTTTTATGCCCCTCCGATGGTGTAGAAGGCATGTAGTGTTAGGGTCTGCCCGTTCGTTCATTCGTTTGTACGTTTGTCGGTAAATCTGTCCGTTCAAAGTTAGGTTTGCCAAAAGATTTAGTTTCGTTTCTATGAAAGATGCATGATGTCATCATTAAACTTTTGAATAAATAAACAAAAACAATATCATAATTAATTTTGACTCATGCTGCTAACTTCATGTAATGTGATACTATTGTCTAGATGTGATAAATTATATTTGGCCATGTTAGTATATAAATTTCTGCAATATGACCTTTGATCTTTTAACCTTGACCTCGAATGACCATTTCATGTTTTGTGAATGAATAAGCATCTCAAGATTTTTTAGGGTTAGGTCCAACGGGAGGGACATGTAAATAAGAATTTACATTTGTCTAAAAGTGTTGGTTTCTTTTTTTAAGCAATCGATCTGAAAAAAACATAAATTTTCATATGGTTAAAAACTCTAAAAATGTTTTATTCAATTTATTTAAGCACACATAAGGTATAAAATAAACCAGAATAAATTTTACTCCCAATTACTTTCTTTACTTCAATTGAAGTTTCATATATAAGAAGGCTTGATATCATAGTCAACGGAAATTATGTCCTAAGCTAGCTGTCAGTAAATGCGAGCACTTGTCCGGACAGTACCCGTGTGTATTGTCTTCATGTTTTATGTACTTCATTGTAAGGGTACTCGTCTTGATAAGTTGGACTTTTTTCTAGTTTGATTTTTACCGTGAGTCTATTTGTGTATTTATTTTTAAGCCATTCACCACACATAGGTGGAGGGTTTGGACCCAAGAATGCGAGTTTAACCCCACTGCAATTTTTGCGCCTGTCCCAAGTCAGGAATGAGTTGGTCATTGGCTTGTCCTTGCCTCCTTACAAAATTTTAGTTTCTTGATATTTGGGTTATTGGATGTGGTTTGTTTCCATTGATTTATTCACCTTTTTTACCCTTTTTGGGCAATTTAGGGCTTGCTATGTGGTGTGAGGTTCCTCACTGTGTTGAAGACCGTACGGTGACCCCTAGATGCTTTGTTTTGGGTCGTTTTACCCTGGATATGGGATGTTGTCTCCTTGACATTTACCCCATTTCTTTTCTTTTTTATATGATATGTTAAAAATGGAAGTTAGGTCTTTACAGATATGAGATATATATGAGATAAGCGATTCCGACTCTATAGCTCACCTGGCCTTAAACGCCATGTGACCTTTTGCCATCACTTGGCGTAAGTCGTTCGTTCGTCATAGACTTTTTCAAAAAATCTTCTCACTTGAAACCACTGAGCCATTTTCACAAAACTTTAAATGAATCATGAACAGGGTATCTAGATTCAAAGCAATATTCGATTAGTCTTAGGATCAAACAAAATGGCTGCCGCTACTGATAATAGCACGTAGGGGTAAATTGCTGTCTTTGGCAAATACCTCAAAACGGGCAAATAACTCATAAACGGTTACTGGTGCCAAATATCTGACATCAGAGTAAAAGTGATTAGCATGACGAATTTTACCCATTTTGCGAATTTAAAGAAAATCTGATTACCCTCTGTTGATATTTTGTCCCTTTCCGTAAAATTTTCATAGTTTTGTTTTCATGTTTTTTTTTATATTTTATAAAGAAAACCATAACAGAAAGAGGTTATCTTTAAATTGCAAATGTATTCGGCATTTCAAGATCAACCCACCTGAAAATTTTGAAGTAAAACTGAACAACCATAAAACTTTGGTCATAACTGTCTGTTGGCTTTCTCTGAAAATTGTGCCCGGCAGCTCAACGTCATATCTAATATGGCTGCCAGCGGGGAGCAAAGTGTAACTTTGGACCCTATGGGAAAGCATTCAAATATTTTCCTCTGAAGCCACAAAGTAAATTAGAACTTAACTTAGTCACATTTGTGCTCTGTTGGACCACATTGAAAAATATGTAATGCAAGTCCACATCAGATACAAAATGGCTGCTAGTTATTTGATAAAGAACCCCATGGGAAATGAATTCAAATATCTTTTCCACTGAAACTGCTTAAATTTAGACAAAATCAGAGTCACAATATTGTTTGGGTGATCCCCTTCATTTTATGTTTGTACCTTATCGAAGATTGTCGCCATGATTAGCATAGAACCCGATGGGAAATGCATTCAAAGATTTTCTCCCCTTATACAATTAGCCATATTACACGGTTAGAAAATTACTAGAAAATGATACCTATTAACATTTAAGTTGCTTTGACTGTCCATGTTGGTTGTGGATCAGGTGCACTATATAGACTCTTGAGAGCATATTGTTTCTTGATTGACTCATTGACTCAGTGAGTCGGGTAAAACTATTGAGAACGATATGCTTACAGTGTTATTAACGTTGAATCTTGTGTTTTAGACGTCATTTAGTTTATTGATATCCTATGTTTTGCTCTTCAGTTTTTTGGTTTTTTTTCTTTTTGCCTTGTCCCTGGACAATGATTATCCTTGTGTTTTGTAAATGTTTTGTTTTGGACATATTTCTTTTGTAAGTCCTTTCAGAATAACTGATAAAAACATTTTCATCCTATTGAGAGTACTCTAAATGTGCATTTCCAATATACTTTTTATGGAATATTGGCTTCAAAGTGATATTTTCATCGTACAGTTCGATGATTCTATTTCTGCACTCGGTCGTTCATGATTACAACAAAAAAGTTATTGAAAATATTTATATTGACTGGCCTACTTAGTTAAAATATGGGTAAAGGGCCGCCAGTTTGTCTATTTATTCTGAAAAGACAAATTCAGATCAATTCGTGTAAGTGGTGGGCGTTTTACCAGAAATATTTACTTTTCAATATCAAAAGGATCTAATTATTATATAAATGAAAAGAAGTTATACTTTTAGTTGACTTGTATTTATTTTTTTTATCTAATCTAATAACAACATTGTTCACAACTGATACATTCAACACAGAAGCAGAAACTTTTGACTTATCTTTTTATATCCACTCCCGTGTGAAATTATGTAATTCATGCAAACTTAGTTGAACTCCAGAAAACTTTTGTGAACATTAAAAGAATTTTCACAGACGTTTACGTTCATTTGATATTTCAAAGAGATACGTTGAATCGGAAAGCATAGTACTATAAGACATTTACTTATTCTACTATGCTGAAATGATAATAGTTATAAATAGTACTATAAGCCATTTACTTACTCTACTATGCTGAAATGATAATAGTTATAAGTAGTACTATAAGGCATTTACTTACTCTACTTTGCTGAAATGATAATAGTTATAAGGCTAACCATCAGCACATTCTTTTAAGATTTCTAAATTTCTTTACAAAATCATATTTCTAAAATTATATTTTATTTGAAATCATGGTGAAATAGAGGCAAAACATATACTGCTTGTGTGTTTTTCCTGAAAGCCAAATTTATTTGGAAATTTTCAATATCTAAGTTGTTGTATTTTTTTTTGAAAACTAAGGAATATCTCCCTCGTGCAAATCTCTGTCCTTAGCTGGTTTTAGATTTCCATTTAGATTATATTTGGTTATTTTTTCTCTATCAGTTTAAACATTTTTGAGTTGATGGTCTTCATAATGTTTAGATTTTTTTCTGCACTGATGAGACATGAGTAAATACCGAAGTTACTGTGAATTTTAATTCTGCATATGCGCATTTCGACAACTAATGTCTCTTTAGTGCAGATAAAATCGAAACGTTTGGAAGACCATAAACTCAAAGATGTACAAAAACTGATAGAGAACAAATAACCAATATGATCTAAATTTTAAGCCAAAATCAGCTAAGGACAGAGCTTTGTATGAGGGAGATACTCCTTAGTTTCAACAAAATTTACAAAAATTAAGATATTGTAAGGTTCCAAATAGAATCGGCTTTCGGGTCAGCACCGAAGTACTGACTACTGGGCTGGTGATTACCCTCGGGGACTAACAGTTCACCAGCAGTGGCATCGACCCAGTGGTAACAAATGACTAAATACCAAAGTTACTGTGAATATTGTTGTCGAAATAACCATATGCAAAAACTAAATTTACAGTAACTTCGGTATTTTGTTATTTCTTTCTCTTCCTTATTTCAGTTCGTGGTCGTTATCTCGCCACAATTTACCATAAATATTCTTTTTTATTTTGACGTATTTCTTGAAAAGTAACGAAAATTGCAAATCATAACAAACCTTTTAATGTTGACGCATATCCTGAAAAGTAACGTTAATTCAAAAGCATAACAAACTTTTTTCATGCTGACGCATTTCTTGAAAAGTAACGTACATTGCAATCCACAACAAACCTTTTTAATAATGACATATTTCTTCACAAGTAACGTAAATTGCAAATTATAACAAACCCTTTTCATGTTGACGTATTTCTTGAAAAGTAATTTAAATTCCAAATCATAACAAACTTTTTTAATGCTGAAGTATTTCTTGAAAAGTAATGTAAGTTGGAAATCACAACAAAACTTTTTAATGTTGATTGACGTATTTCTTGAAAAGTAACGTAAATTGCAAATCATAACAAACCTTTTTAATGTTGACATGTTTCTTGAAAAGTAACATAAGTTGCAAATCATAACAAATCTTTTAAATGTTGACGTATTTTTTGAAAAGTAACGTTAATTTCATATCACAACAAACCTTTTTCATGTTGACGTATTTCTTGAAAAGTAACGTGAATTTAAAATTACAACAAATCATTTTAACGTTGACGTATTTCTTGAAAAGTAATGTAAGTTGCAAAGCACAACAAACTTCACGACATCATCACTAAACAATAATAATCAACCTATATAAAATTTTTGAATAAGTGAGTTAGGCGTTTTTATGCATTTTTTGAACGGCTATTTCTTCCGATTTTTAAACAAATTCATTAATGATCATCTATTATACCTAAAGGAATAAATTATTATTTGTTAACACTTTTACTCCCGTGAAGATAACTAGATTTCAGTTTTTACTGAACAGGTAACATGACAAGGCTATTTCCTACAAATAGTCATAAACAACACAGAATTAAGTTGTGCATTCATTTAGAAATTGACAGCGGTTACCTGAAAGAAATTATATTATAAACGTTTTTTGTGTGTAAAAATTGTCATTCAGAACCCAGCATATATATTTATTTTTCAAATTGTCATTTATATCATTCGTATATTGTACCAGTGAACCCTGCTTATAAAATTTAATGTCAATGAAAATATTCATTTAGGAAAATATATTAATTAAGAAAAGCAATTGAACAAATTTTACGCTTTCGCAAATTTCTCGATTTAATCAGTTAAAAATCAAGTAACTATAATGCGTTTTAATGAAAGTGTAATTTCCTCCCCCACGACGATAAAATTTAAATTTATAATTGAAAATTTTATTCTTTTCTTCATAACTTTTGAGAAGATTCGATTTGGCGCCATTTGTAGAAATGGTACTAAAATTATTACTAGATCCCGATTACTTTTTCATAAAAAATATTTCACGTTTTGTCAGAATAATACATTTCATCAACTTGTATATGACACGTTCAGTGCATTTGAAGAATTTTCAACCGAAACAAAATAATAATAAAAAATATAAGAATCATTCTCAATTGCTAATATGCGCAATAATGACAACTTAACCTTTTATTAATCGTGAAAAAATTTTGATAAATATGATGTACTTGTCAACCTCGCTCATATTTGTACAGGCCATATACCGTAGTTAAATGGAGAAATTATAAGTAAGTTAATACATTCGATAAAGATATATATTTTACATTTAAGTATATTGAACTGGTAAGCCTAAAGTATCACATTTGTTTAATTTCTTTCACATCCTTATCATTTAGTACACACTTATTTCCTACAGACTATCAGCAATTTCGAAAAATTAAAAAAAAATCAGTTCCATTTTTCCTGGTAAACCTCAAATGGTTTGATGAGGAAAGTAACTCCAATTGCAAATTTCTATTCAACATCCAATTTTTATTATTGTCAAATTTTGGTGTATACTGTAAATGGTATTTCTGCCTATGGACATTTCGATAACTGATTTCTATTCAGTGCAGATAAAAGCAAAACATTTAATAAAACGATAAAATTTACCGAATGTGCATATAAGCATACAATATCGTTTGAATTTCGTAGTATCAATCCTTGAGATTTCGGGACACACACTCAAAGATAAAAATTTTAATGATTTCCTGTTTTTTTTTTCATATCACACACAAAAATACATATCAAAAAATAATTTTAGAATAATTGTTGGATAGCGAAAAGTCTATACTCTGGATAGGGCGTATCCATTAGACTGCTTTTAAACAGAAATAGTTTGTATTGACGACAAAACACACAACAATTAATGTGAGTAGCACACATACAGTTCACTTACAAGTGTTTGCCTTTTTTTCAAAATGCCAGAAATGAAAAAAAAAATACAAACCATTAGGGTATAAGTTTTCTTTTGATTTTCACACTAAAAGCTTTACTTTTTCTCCATATGTATTAATCTGAATTGCTATGTTTTGCATTTGTTGGTGTTCACACAACTAGTCCTTAAGTTTCAATGCGTTCTTGATCATTTGTTTTATTTTTGTCTTGTTGTCTTCATAGTTTATAAATTACCACTGCTGAATTTCCGCTTTTTGGGATTGTTTTAATTTTAGAATTTCCCCTTTACTCCATTTCGACTGTATAAAGTATCTTGGTAATGTCCATTATCTGTGTCGAATCTTTTTGCATGTTGACTCTTGACATTTCTGTTCGGTATATTTTGTTAAAACACTTTTTGACAGCCTTCCATGACGGTGTGAAAACAATTTAATGGTAGAGAAAATTAACATGTTTGACATTTCTAAGCATCAAACGGTCTTTGAAATTATGTTCTAGATATATAGAAACGAAAGGTTTGATTTTTTAAAAGAAATACAGCTCATATTGCTTTAAAATTTAAGATAATACATACATAAATGACATTTTTGTTGATGATTTCTACTTCTAGCCGAACAACTGATACTACTGATAGTTTCTAAAAAAAGTGGCAAATGTTTCTTTGAGATGTTGCTGTGGGGATGGTGAGATGTTGCTGTGGGGATGGTGAGATGTTGCTGTGGGGATGGTGAGATGTTGCTGTGGGGATGGTGGTGCCTGTTGTGGTACTGGAAGTTAGGATGGCAGTAGTAGAAGATAAACAAGACTTATAGGTAAATATATGTTCTTTCTTAATGTTTCGTTTTTAATACATCTTTTCTGTAGAGTTACTTGCCATATTTTTCAAGTGCTGTAGGCACCATCACCATTTCTTAAAGCAAAACGTTCAAATATTAAATGAATGAAGGTACCAACCCCTTTCTAACGCCGGATACCTCGGAAACTACCGGATGATATTCCCTTGAGACATAAACCTCTCTCTCTCTCTCGTATTGTCATGAAGAGTTACATAGTCGATCCCAGTAGCCCATGTCTGTTGATTTAAAATGGTTCGACATATTGACAGTTCATCTTCTCATCATAATAGGTATGCTAATGTTCATATTATTCAATAAATAATTTGTTAACGTTTGTATCAGGATAAGTGCAATTTTATCGCAATGTCTAATTTCATTGGTGACGTCACGAAAAACAACGTAGTTGTTTTCAATAACATCTTTTTGTAGATTAGAAGGTAAGAAAGTAAAGAATATGTCGAAGTCAAGCATTGAGATTATTTTTGGCCCTAAAACACTGGAATTTGGAAAAAAAACAAAATGCCGAAGTTACCTGAAATTTTAGTTCTGCCTAGCTCCATTTCGACAACTTATGTCAAGAAGGAAGGAAATTATTGATGAGTAAAAAACGGCCAGCTCACAAACTTATTTCTCAGTTTATGAATGAGTGGGCTGCGTTTATATAGACGTGTATATGATTTTCAAAATTATTTACTTTTTTTTAATAAAATAATGTGTAATAAAGGTACATATGCCTCAGTATAATTTTAAGAAATGTCACATACGGTTGATAACACAGTAATAGTGAAGTCAGACTTTTTTATGGACAAAAACTAAATACTTACAGAGTTACCAAACAAAAATCTAGAACACTGTAAATGTGTCTTTACAAAACTAGACAATTTATGTACCAAAAAAAAAAAATCTAGAACACTGTCAATGTGTCCTTACAAAACTATACCACTTATGTACCAAACAAAAATCTAGAACACTGTCAATGTGTCCTTACAAAACTATACCACTTATGTACAAAAGAAAAATCTAGAACACTGTCAAAGTGTCCTTACAAAACCATACCACTTATATACCAAAGAAAAATCTAGAACACTGTCAAAGTGTCCTTACAAAACTATACCACTTATGTAGCAAAGAAAAATCTAGAACACTGTCAAAGTGTCCTTACAAAATTATACCACTTATGTACCAGAGAAAAATCTAGAACACTGTCAAAGTTTCCTTACAAAACAACACCACTTATGTACCAAAGAAAAATCTAGGACACTGTCAAAGTGTCCTTACAAAACTATACCACTTATGTACCAAACAAAAATCTAAAACAATGTCAAAGTGTCCTTACAAAACTATACCACTTATGTACCAAACAAAAAGCAAAACAATTGCAAAAATGGTCAAGCAAAACCAAACCATTTATTTCCTCAAAACAAAGCAAACTAGTTACCTTATAAATACAAAAAATAAATAAATAATAATAAAATAAACCAATCAAATTATATCTATTCTATTGCAGATACATATTATATTACTACGAGGTATATGTTTACTACACGTTTTGGGCAATTACAAAAAAGTATTTTCTGGGGCATCTAAAGCCATTCTCGGTTTCATGGGAGTTTACACGGTAAGTGCCTTGGTTTTAAATCTTGTGATTTTATTACTGCAGCTTGTCGCTGTCTATAATTATCTTTTTTTATGTTCTCGTTTCTACCACTTTGATTTTTGTAACTGCCAATCCCTTTTTCCTTCGGTATTCTACTGCCGTTGTATCTCTTGATTTTTAAAGTTTCAGAGACAACTTCTATGATTTTTTGTGGACAATCCAAGACCATCCAAAAATCCTGACGCATGAAAAACAATTTTTGCTCAAAGTTCACAATTACTACAGGCATGGAAATTCCGAACATTAATGTGGGAATGTCAGCTTATTTTTCAAAGAACACAATTATATTATCAATACTAGGGAAAATTGTTTTGACATTTGTAAAACGGAGTATTAAAGTGTTTAATACACACAAGTCTGAAATCGTACCGGGTATTACATGGCTTAAAGCTTTTACTGCTTTCGTGTATCCTATTCTATACAATTATATATATGTCCTTTTCTTTTACTGAAATTATTAAAGGCTTCACATATAGCCCACAATACAGAATTTCAATAAATCATTAAATGTGAAGATGGCAATATGAAGAACATAACTCAATTTATTCCTGACATAACTATGCATTATTTGAATGTGTACTAGTCTAAGAAGGCAGGCCTAGTCCAAGAAACACTGGTTAAGTGTAATGGTCATGTCTTGCCGGTGCTGTTCTCTATTATTTTTTCTATCTTCATCAAAATTTTACTAAAGACTAATGAGTATCTCTGTAATGAAAATGAAACGCTCTCTAACTAGTTTTGACCCTATAAGATCATATAAGATGTTAATTCTCTATCTGAATTTATGCACCTTTCGGTTATAGTCTACCAGTATTTGATCAGATCTGTAATAAAGAGATTCATGTTGTCAAAGTTTATATCTGCTAACGAAATCCATATAGTATATTTGAAGAATCTCCCTACTTGATTATTTATTACCGCAGCTCGACTAGTCGATGAGAGTATTTAGCAGCCCAGTAGTCGAACGCTTAGGTGCAAGCCACCCCCCCCCCCCAAAAAAATAAAATAAAATAAAATAAAGATTACATTTGCAAACCTGTAATATCTACATCGGGGAAAACAAAGAATTGTCAGGAGCCAAAGTCATGTGTCAAAAAGACCAAAAAGAGAGACAAAGCAAATGTAAACAATCGGGAAAATTGAAGATCCCAATTAAATTCTATACTTCTATAATTTGTTTTTAAGTAAAGAGTATGTAAAGCTTTCTCCTTTGTTGATATTTGGCATATTACAATGATCATATAAGGTTATTGCATGAATATTGGGGAATATTATCCCGAGACGTATTTAATATTGCACGAGCGTGTGAATGCTAAGAATGATAATATTCCCCAATATCCATGCAATAACCCTTTTATTGTATAGCAAAGCCAGAATTTCTGTTAATAAGGGGATTTTGTTGTTGATGACGTCATAAAATTTCAGTCATATTTGCACTAGGGCAATATGGGAATTTATTGTGTCGCCTGCACACGTAGTGTGGGGCGACATATAGGGATCACTTTAGTCGTCTTGCGTCGTCGTTGCTGTTGTTGTCCGTCCCACTTTTTCGTAATACTTTTCTCAGCAACTACAAATTACAGCCACTAGAAATTTTGTTTGTGACTTCATCACGAGGTTCCATATTGCGCTTATCGAAATCTGGTCTGTCGGACATCTACTTCCTGTTTACTGACTTGGAATACTTTCCACATATACTGTCAATGTAAAAATTTTCGTAACACTTTTCTCAGCAACTACAAATCACAGCCACTTGGAATTTAGTATGTGACTTCATCATGAGGTTCCATATTGCGCTTATCGAAATCAGGTCTGTTGGACATCTACTTCCCGTTTACTGACTTGGAATACTTTCCAAATATACTGTCAATGTGAAAATTTTCGTAACACTTTTCTCAGTAACTTCAAATCACAGCCTCTCGGAATTTTGTATGTGACTTCATCATGAGGTTCTGTATTGCACTTATCGAAATCAGGTCTGTCGGACATCTACTTCCTGTTTACTGACTTGGAATATTTTCAACGTACAAATTTTCATAACACTTTTCTGAGTTTATTCAACTGGTTTATCTTAAAATCCTTAAAATTTGTTGATCATACTCCAACCAAACTTGACGGATATGTTGCTTACCTGATCTAATTGTGTAATCAATTTTACAGATTTTATAGGTTCAATGAGCAAAAATAGCTAAAATGTTAATTTGGTTTATAATTCATATTCTAAACAAATTTACAGGATATATTTTTTCTGCTGATCCAGACATACACCTGATACTTAGTATTTTGATTTTACAGATTATAGAGGTTAACTGAGCCAAAAATGGCTCTTTTAAAGTGCAGGCGTCAAAGTATTCCATGGAACACCCATCATTTTTTTTTATGTTTGGTTGCTTTTCTAAAGGAAATATTATGTTGCTATACAATAATATGAATTATTTGTTTTTATCTGCTGTTAAATACTTCTTTCGGTTTTGGTATTCCCAATATTTTGATTTGGTCAGTAGCTGAGAGATATTTGTTATCAAATAACTAAATACCGAAGTTACTGTGATTTTCAAAATGGATATCCGCAGAAATTGTGTTTTATTATGAAAAGTATGAAGAGCATACGAGAAGAGTAAAATTCACATGTGAACTTTATTCAAATTTCTTTTTATCGTTTTCTATTCATTCTTTGTAGTATAAAATATACACATGACCTTTTAAAATTTTAAACGTCAAAAATTATATATGATCGGTGTTTTTGATGCAATAAGTGTTCATTGAAAGCGAAAAGAGTTGAGTGCAGTAAGTAAAATCTTTTGTTTTACACTGACCAGCCTTCATGCTTTCAAAATGTCGAGTCACGATATACTTCTAATACACAATATCATTTTGGCAAAACAACAATAGAACAAAATTGTAAGACTGATATGATCTAGAAATAAATGATCCGGTTAGTGACTGTCTAATTTCAAAACAATAGGTAGAAACTATCATTCATAAAAATAAATCTGATTAATGTTTTCATATCACATAGGTAATAAGCTCGTAAAACATGTTAGTACCGGGCATCAGATAAGGGGCGTGTGGCAGAAGGACACGCGACAAACAGGAGTTTTAAATTCGCTGAACAATACCGGAACTACTATCAGATCATTATAACAATGGAACAAATAATTAAGTCGTTTTCATTTTCAACTCGATTTGCTTAATAAACCATTAATGCGATAGAAATAAAAAGATATATGTGTTTAGACGTAAATCACACGATAAGAATGAACAAAAGTAAGTGACAATCAGCAGTTATTTAGTGTACCCAAAGATATACGGACACTGGAATTGACCATGTTATATATTTTGGTGTCAGGTTTCACTATGAGTATATGGACAGGATGTAACAATTTATTTTATCCCCACTAAAATACATTCCCATGAGATAAAATATCTGTGAGATAGAAATGTTACAAATATAGTATTCGATGGAACATATTTAAATGGGAAAATAGTATTCAGAGATAGGATATCGGTAATATTTTATCCTCACGGAATAAATCTCATTCAAATAATATCCACTAGGGACACTTTTTCTTTGGGACAAAATATATGTTTTCAAGGACAATAGTTCTGTTTCAGCATACTATTTGAAACTTAATATGCATAACTTAAATTGACTGACATTTTATGCATTTGCATTTGTTTCAGCAAAATCTGTACACAAATTTATATATTAGGTTTAATGCACATGCGTATACTTTAAATGCATTTCGATGTTTAAATTTCAAGCAGTTTAGAACCTTTTCTTTACATTTTACGAAGATGTTAAAAACTATTTCTTTAAGGGATTCCATAATATTAAGGTGGGTCGGGTGTCTGAAACTGTGCATCCATTTTGCGCATCTGATGAAAATTTAAATTTACCATTAAAATATTGTTAAAATGATTTTGAATAATTGATTGATAATGAATAAAATGAAAGAAGCAACATTTATGCTTCTAGCTTACAAATTATGTCACTTTTTGAAATTTAAAAATATATTAAAGGGAGGAAATTCTAATGAAATAATAAGGAAAAAATCACATTTTAACGATTATTTCAAAAATATGGTCAGTGACCCCTATTTTTTATTTCATATTTCCAAAGAGATTTCTAAAACATACATTGTACTACATTTTCACCAAATTCTATTGGTTTATTCGTACCAAAATTTCTAAAATTGTATTTTCCCCCTATATAAGCAAAATCAAAAAGGTCAAAATCTTGCTATTTCCGGACGTTTCTCAGGAAAAAACATGTTCGGCGACCTATTGATTTTTTATCAAAATTTTGGAGTGAATGAAATAAACTTTCAATCACAAAAAAATAAGAAAAATATATCGTTTTGTTTCTAAAATTTAAAACTAATTTTGCCTGTGAAAAAATATCACAAACATATATCTCTATATCTATCAATTTAATACATGAAGCATGTTTAAATTATAACACTATTCATCATGTCTTCCAAATATTTAGGTTTTATCTGCACTGAAGGGACGTAAGTTGTCGAAATGCGCATATGCAGAATTTAAATTCACAGTAACTTTGGTATTTCGTTATTTGTTACCACTGGGTCTATGCCACTGCTGGAGGACTGTTAGTCCCCGAAAGTATTCACCAGCCCAGTAGTCAGTAATTCGGTGCTGACACAAAAGCCGTTTCTATTTGAAACCTTACAATATCTAAATGTTTGAAAATTTTGTTTAAGCATAAGGAGTATCTCCCTCATGCAAAGCTCTGTCCTTAGCTGATTTTGGCTTTTCATTTAGATCAAATTGGTTATTTGTGCTCTATCAGTTTTTAATTATCTTTGAGTTTATGGTCTTCCAAACATTAAGATTTTATCTGCAATGAAGAGACGTAAGTTGTCGAAATGCGCATATGCAGAAACGAATATCACATTAACTTCGGTATTTAGTTATTTGATAGCCGAGATAAAAAAAAGGTAGATAAACAGATTTGGTAGGAGTCTTACAGAAAAATCAGATGTTGTTTTTAATTTTTTTTTTTCAGGAGAATTCTTCATAATTTGCAGAAATAAGCAGGTGCAAGTAAAATTGCTGGTGTTGGTAAAGGTAAGACGTATGCATGTGCATGAAATACCTGAATCACATTAATTTGCTAAATTCATATTGTCGTCACAAATTGTGTATGCAAAGAAGTCCGATTAATCACGTGCATTTTGGCAGATATATATATATATATATTAAAAATTCGACAGAAATGCCTTAATTGCATGTCGATTAAAACAATAACTAAATACCGAAGTCACTGTGAGTTTCATGTACTTTGCTCATGTCGATGTGGAGTATTACATGAATGACAAAATAGCGAAGTTACTGTGAACAAAGTTACTGCATTTGACCATTTCGTCAACTATGTCTCTTCAATGTAGATCAAATATTTTGGAAGCAAAGCATTTGAAAATCACTCCATTGTAAACTTGAAAGTCAGGATAATCGAGAAAATATATCATAAAACAAATAACCCTACATTTAGTACACCTTACCGTCTACAGAGATCAAAGAGTTGGGGACTGCAATACCCTACGGTTGCAATGATAATATAAAAAGTGTAGGTAATCTGTCAAGTCCAGGATGTAGCTCTGTGAAAGTGTTGAATATATTGAATGGAAGCCAACGCAGACCACGTAGTCATGGACATAGGCACTATACTGCTCCAAGTCTGCATGACATTTCAATTAATGGTCTTCCTCCGTTAATGACCATTCCTCTAAGTATTCATCACATTCGTACCAAACTGTATTCCTTGCCACTTTCAAAATTTCATTCCTTTAGCATCATCCGTAACTGATAACCAATCCCTAGAATACAAATTAACAGCGATTGTTTTGGATATATCTAACCACCGACTGTTCAAGCCTGTCACCACATCCGCCAACAAACCTGATAACCGAACATTTATCAAAATTTAATTCGCCAACAAAGGCTTGGACGCTATAAATCTTGCTAACATTCTACACAGCAAAACAGTGACATCAAACATTCCACCTTATTTTAAAGATCGATCAGCTCCACTTATCATTCCACTTAGTATTCCTTCACTTAATTGCAACTTCCATTTTCAATTACAAACGGGTATTGCGTGACTTCCAAATTGATTACTGTAAAGCCAAACCACCTGATTGTGCTTGCTACTCTTCCCCATTCAATTATAGTCCGGCTGGACACATTATAACTGGTGACCTAGATATCGTAGTTAGCCTCAAACTACGAGATATCTTCTCAAAAGGTCCCAAATTCCGTGAACCCCAGCACATCAACTGGAAGTACAATTTCAAGATTTTTATGGATGCAGTTGAAGACTATGCTACAAAGTGAGTAAAGAAAGAAAAAGAGAACGTTGAGACATTGTCCGACTGGATCACTTCCATAAAGTCATTAATTGTGAATCGCATCCGTCGCTTAAAAACAGCAATGAAATCCAGAAATCCCAGTATATTTGAAGATCCCCTTGTAGTAAAAACTCTGACCAACCTCCATGAAAATTACGTCATTGTCCCTGCAGACAAAGCCTCTAACAACATACTGTTCGTGTGTAGGAAACACCATCTCGACTGCCTTGTGAAGGAGATGGGCATCGACAGTTCATCTGGAACCCTACTTATACCCCTACTACAATATCGAGGGATGAGATTGTAAAAAATCACACTTCAGTTTAAGCATCATTTGGCATAAAAGCCAATGATGAAAACAATCAACTCCCTTACATCTACTGGGTACCAAAACATAAGAATCCATACAAACAGATATTCATTGCTGGGTCGTCCAGATGCACCACTAAACCTCTTTTACAGCCCCTCACTACTTTGTTGACCGCAGTCAGAGATGGCCTGAAAAATTACTGTGATAAAGCTTACTCCACAAGCGTCGTGAATCAAATGTGGATTGTATAAAAATTCCAAAGATCTCCTTGAACAGCTATCCTCAACCAGTCTTACCCATTGCCATAGCATTCAAACTTTTGACTTTTCTACTCTTTTTACAACCCTGCCACACAAAAATTGAATATACATCAATGTTTCTGCACTAAAAATAGAGAACGCAGATACACCTTTTTAGTAGTAGAAAGGACAAGACACATTTTGTTAAGAACCACACTGATTCAAATAAGAAGTACACTGAGACTGACGTAATCAAAATGTTAGAATTTTTGATCGACAATATTTTTGTCGAATTCGGAGGTCGTGTTTTCCAACAGACAATAAGGATTCCTATGGGAACTAACTGCGCCAATTTTTTTTTTGTAATTCTTTATTTTTATAGCAACTGATAACATTTACATATACAAGAGACAAAAGTATTACTGACATACTTGTAGTACACATTACATAGATAGAAGACATAAAAAGTAGTGTACAAAAAGACAGTCAACTATATTTATCCTTTAGCATCAAATAAAGCTTTGAAAAGTACATATGTAATGTGTATCATTTTTTTGAGAAAAAGCACAAAAATTTCGGAGGAAAAAAAATATATATATAAAAGTATAAAAATATAACTCAGTCACTGAGAACCTCCTCTAAACGCAACAGTTTACTCTGAATGAAATTTCTATGAGGAGAAGATAAAAATTCAGTCGAAAGTTTCTCTATTTGCATATAGTATTTTAAGAATTCAATCCCCCCTCTAATGCAAGGAAGCTTATTCTTGCATCTACATACATAAATGTAATATTTTAAAACTAGAAACACATGTTGTTCAATACAATCATTTAGTCTAAATAGATTTAATCCGAGAATTATAACTGAAATATCTGGGTTCAAAACTAGATTATGATTAGAGAAAAAATCACATATGGATAACCAAAAGTTTTTGGTATGACAGCATTCCCGGAATAAATGTTGATATGTTTCTGGTGTTTCAAAACAAAAAGTACACAGTTCTGTTTCTTTTATTTTACACTTAAATAAAAGAGAGTTTGTAGCAAGTATTCTATGCAGCAATTTAAACTGAAAATTCTGCAGCTGTGTATTCCTAGGTACAGAAAAGATATTTGAATAAACTTTATTCCAATTATCAATCTCAAGATTTAGTGTCTCAGACCACTTCTCCTGAGATTTGATAGGATTTTCTTTGACACTACCAACAAAAATTTTATAAAAGAATTTACTTGACTTCTGACATTTTTTCAATTTGTCAATGTAAATGGCATCCACTATATCCAGTCTTTCTTTTCCAGCAATTGCTCTTTTCCACTCTACTGGGATCGCATATACGATACTATAGAATTCAATAAAATTTGTGGACAAATTCTGATATTTTTCCACAAATTCAGTGTAATTAAGAAATTTGTTATTTTCTGAAAGCAAGTCTCTTACAAAATAAACACCATTTTTACTATAATTGGTTTTAATTATCATTTCACCACTAATTTGTGTATTTTTATTCAGCTACAAAGGTTGTGAGAAAATATTGTATGAATCTTCTAATTCAATCGAATTATCCTCCTCAATAAGTTTTGAAAAATTATAAATAATATCCTTCCAAAATGCATTTAATTTCTTTGAAACCCACTCCATGCCCTCTTTATTCAGTGTCAAAACTTCATCACCACCAAATTCTTCTAAAGTACTTAACAGTAATATTTTCCAAGGAGAATGGTTTAGGGGATCAAGCAGTTTCGTCAACCATGTCATTTTCAGTGCATAACAGAAAGACCGGATATGAGGTACCCTCAAACCCCCATCCTCTAAATCATCTACCATCACTGATCTTTTAACTTTATCAGGTTTTCCATCCCAAATAAATTTATAGAAAATATCTTGTATTTCTTGAAAAACTGAGTCTGCAGGGTTTGGCAGAACTGTCAAACATTGAACCAACAGAGGCAAGGCTAAAGTTTTTATCACAGTAACCTTACCGATGTATGTTAAATCCCTATAAGCCCACAAATTTAACAGATTTCGCAATTTCGAATTTTTTTCTGAAAAGTTACACAATGTTTTATCTTTATCAAACAAATTAAAAGTAATACCCAATAATCTAAATTTACCCGATGTGTTCCAAACTAGATTTATATCGGGTAAAAAGGATTCTTCTGAACCAATCTTTGAGCCAATCCATATTGCCTCTGTTTTCTCCAAGTTTACTCTTAGTCCAGCACATTCAGAAAATTTTTCAAAGATAAATAACGCACTTTTAAGTGATCATCATCCAAGGTAAGGGAAGAGTCATCTGCATATTGGCTTAATAGATATTCTGAATAATTTATCTTAACACCACCTATATTTGGATCATTTTTGAGTGCTGCACTCAGTAACTCAAGAACTAAAATAAATAGATTTGGGGATAATGGATCTCCCTGCCTAACCCCCCTCTCAAGGGGGAAGAAGGGTGACAAGTGTCCATTATTCACCACTGTACTTGTTATATCACAGTATAAACCTTTTACCCACTTACATAATGAAGGACCAAAACCATAAAAATTCTAAAGTTTTTTCGATAAATGACCACTCAACCATCTTCCAATTTTTCTATTAAATCCATAATAATTCTTATACATTCCCCAATATACCTTTCTTTCAAAAAACCTTTTTGAGTTTCACTTATAATATTCTGTAAAACCGGTTTTAATCTGCTGGCTATACAGGCTGATGCTAATTTTACATCTACATTTAAGAGCGTGATTGGACGCCAGTTTTTCATATAATTTTTATTTTTACCTTCTTTAGGTAAGCATGTAATCATACCTTGGCGTTGACTTATAGAAAACTTTCCATTTTCTAAACTTTCATTTAGACTATTTAGCAGAATATATTTTATATCATTCCAAAAAAACTTGTAGAATTCTGCTGTGAAGCCATCTATACCGGGAGACTTGAAGTTCTTCATATTCTTCAAAGCACTATGACATTCCTGTAAGGTCATATTTCCTTCACAGGATAGTATTTCTTCCTCTGATGGTTTTATAATATAAGGATTTTAATTATTCAAAAATAGTGATTTATGAATATTTTCTAATTTTGGATTTGAACTAGTATACAGTTTTTTTTATAAAATTCCTTTTGCGCCAATTTTATCTGACTTTTTCCTTTACTCCTACGAGGCCAAGTTTTTACAAGGATGTACACAAAGAAAACAAAAACATTAAGCCCTGTCCTTTAATGTCCGATTCCGCTACGTAGACGATGTACTTTCTCTTAATAATCCTAAATTTAAGGAATATTTACATCAGATCTATCCCAATGATCTTGAAATTAAAGAAACAACTGATACACCAACTTCAGCTTCGTACCTAGATCTTTTGTTGCATATTGACGAAGATGGACGTTTGAAATCTAAGCTATATGACAAGCGTGATGATTTTAATTTCCCAATTGTGAACTTTCCTTTTCTTAGCAGCAATATACCTACCTCTCCATCCTATGGAGTGTACATTTCACAGTTGATTCATCACTGTCGAGCCTGTAGTTTCTACAGTGATTTTTTAACAGAGCGAAAACACTGTCCCAAAAGCTGCTTAGTCAGGGATTTGTTCAACCTATGTTAATTTCATCCCTCAAGAAATTCTATGGCCGTCACCATAACATCATTGACAGATATGACGTGTCAATGTGTCCCAAATGAAAGTGGACATTTTCAGATAGATTCACGTCTTCCCTGATTTGACTACCGATTTTGACATTTTCCTAGATTGACTCACTTACAGCGTGACGGATGGTGTTAACAGAGCAGGACATGCTTATTCTACCGGTGCACCTGGTGTCACTCTCAGTTTCACTGGAGTTCACAGTGTGAGTGCCTTTGTTTTGAATGTTGTGATTTTTATTTCTGTGCTTAATATCTGTCTAACGTCATTGTTTTCTGTGTCTAACGTCATTGTTTTCTGTGTCTAACGTCATTGTTTTCTGTGTCCTCGTTTGGCTATGTCTTTGGACTTCGATTTTGTAAATTCCACTCCTTTGTTCCTTCGGTATTCTACTGCCGTTGTATCAAAATATATGTAGAAGTTGATAGAGAACAAATTACTAACAGGATCTAAATAGAAAAGCAAAAAGCCAAAATCAGTCAAAGACAGCGCTGTGCGAGAGACAGATACTCCTTAGATTTAAACAGAATTTTCTTTAATTTAGATATTGCAAGTTAATTAATGAAATTATGAGTAAACAATGAAATGATATGGAGTAAAATGATAATGAAACAAAGTCTTAATAAATACATTGTGAAGCCAAACTGTTGTTCTTCATCTTGTTTGAACTCACCATCACGCCTTCAACAATTAGCTTTTGCATGCCTCATTACAAGTCCAAGACGGCTCCTACGAACAGTTTTAGCGTAATTTATTGCTAAATATCGAAGGATGCTACATCCATGTAATTTTTTTGATAAGCATGTATGCTGGGTCGTCAATTTTGTTTTTAAGTTCGTATGCAACAAACAGTCTTTTATACCATTTAGAGCTTCCAAAAGATTACAGAAATTGCTGTAATATATGTGCCTTGTGTGTCGACCCCTTTCTTTCTATATCCTTAAAACAATAACAAAATATCGAAGTTACTGTTAATTAGTTTCTGCATATGTGACAACTTATGTCTTTTCAGTGTATATCCATATACCAAAATATGTGTAAAAACTGATAGAGAACAAATTACCAATAGGATCTAAATAATAAAGCAAAAAGCAGCTAAGGAGAGAGCTATGTGAGAGGGACATACTCCTTAGTTTTGAACCAAATTTTCTAAAATTTAGATATAGTGCATGTTAGCAGTTTAAGTAAGTTGCGTAATACGTGATATGTACACCTCTTTTAGCCGATCTGTTTCTTATTCTTATGACGCTGATTAATGGAATTCACCTTTCATATTTTGTCCCGTGTGGTGTCACCACTGCACTATCAGGTTTTGTTCTGTGACGTCGTGATACCGGGAAAATACACGCACAATAAATTTTGATTGGATTTTTTTCTCTGGATTCCTCTTGACATAAGATTTCGGCAATATTTCAACGGATTTTGCGTAACTCTTATCGTTTCCGGGCTATCAGGGGTCAAAGATGCCGGAACTGCAAATTTGCAGATTACCAAAACGTTTTATTTTTCATCGGATTTCGATGGATTTTTTCTTTGGTTTCCTCTTGTTGTAAGCTTTTGGTAGTACAACAAAAGATTTGGCGTAGATCTTACAGTTTCCACTCTATAGGGGGTCAAAGGGGCCAAAAAATTGGCTAATTTTTATTTTCCCTAGTTTTTGTCCAGCTAATTACTGAGTAAAGCCCTTTACTGTGTCCATTTAATTATTGTGTCAAGCTCTTTAGTATGTCCACACTCACTTTATATTATTACATTTTTTCAAATTTCAGTGGTCGACATGCTGCGGTTGTATCATGCTGCGCTCAGCATAGCCCTTTATTCTTTTATTTGCCATGCTTGTGTGATGTCTTTGTGTTTCCGTCTTTGGATTATTTTTAATTTAGAATTACGGTTCGGTTCTTTCTAACTTTACTACTTACACTACTCTTTAAGTTAGGATGTTAGATTAACACTTTGTATCGGC
>MJUU01036976.1:28167-38794 GCA_002080025.1 Modiolus philippinarum | reverse complement strand
ACGCTCAAACTTTACAAAGGCCAAAAGAATTCAGTTTTTTGAACATTTTCAAACCTTTCAAAAGAGTTTAACATGTTGCGATATACAAAGTTCATGAATTTCAGCATCAAAAAGGTATTAAAAGTAAGTCAGAACAGTACCGTCACTCTGAAACGAAAAAGCCAAGGACAATGACAACATCGAAAAAAAAAAAAAAAGAAAAAAAATATGAGCACGGCAAAGAAAAGAAAAATGAAGACACACATATATACAGAAATGAACAACACGGACCCGATAAAAAACATTGGATGAGATCAGCAAGATTTTAAGTCTGTGGTTTTAACTTATTGTTAGCACATAACCAAAACAATTTAATTTTGAAAATTTCACGGTATCCTTTTGAAGGAGTTTTATATGTTGCGATGAATAATTTTCTTGAATCTTAGCATAAATAATCCACATACTTAAAGACTTACTTTTCAAAACCTTAATTATGCTGAAATTAATGTAATATTGCAACATATAAAACTCCATCAAATGAATATCATGAGGTAAATTCTGAAAAAACGGATTGTTTTTGGTGAATTTTTATGATTTAACATTTTAGTTTAAACAACAGACTAGAAATCTTGCTTTTCAAACCTTTTTAATACTTCAATTCATAAAACTTTTATTTTACAACACATAAAACTCCTTATAAAGGATATATGGAATAATCTTTTCGAAAGACTATATTATTTTGGTCTTTTTTAAAGATTGAGTTTAATTTACAGACTTCAAATTTTACTTTTCGTACTTTAGTAATGCTAAGATTCATGGAATCACATGCTTAAAATCTTACATATTTCAAAGTACAGACTTAAAATCTAACTTTTCATGTTTATTACTTATGCTTTAATTCAGAAAATTTCTATATCGCAACATATAAAAATGATTCGAGAGTATATAATAAAATAATGTAAAATGAACTGAATTGTTTTACATTTCTCAGAGTAAATACAGAATGAAAGTTTTCCTTTAAGACGTTATTTATGCTTAAATTCATGAAATATGTACAAAAAACTAAATATCTCACTTTTCAATCATTATTTATGTTAAAATTCATAAAATTTGTATATTCCAACATATAAAATTCCCTCAGGAAGATATGACGAAATGAAATTTTCAACAACAAAAAATGAATTATTTTGGTCATTTTTAAAGACTGAGTTTAAACTGAAGACTAAATAGCTTGCTTATCATACCTTATTTATGCTAAACTTCATTAAATTTGTATATGACAACATAAAAAAAAAAACTCTTTCAAATAACTAAATACCAAAGTCACTGTAAATTTACATTCTGCATATGCGCATTTCGACAACTTATGTCTCATCAGTGCAGATTAAATCAAAACACTTGGAAATCCATGAACCGAAATATGTGGTAACGCTGATAGAGAACAAATTACCAACAGGAACTAAATAGGAAAGCCAAAATCAGCTAAGGACAGAGCTATGCAAGAGGGAGATACTCCTTAGGTTTGAACAAAATTTTCTTAAATTTAGATATTGCAAATTTTCAAATATAATCGGTTTTCGGGCCAGCACCGAAGTANTGTACAAAAAAACTAAATATCTCACTTTTCAATCATTATTTATGTTAAAATTCATAAAATTTGTATATTCCAACATATAAAATTCCCTCAGGAAGATATGACGAAATGAAAAAATGAATTGTTTTGGTCATTTTTAAAGACTGAGTTTAAATTGAAGACTAAATATCTTGCTTATCATACCTTATTTATGCTAAACTTCATTAAATTTGTATATGACAACATAAAAAAAACTCTTTCAAATAACTAAATACCGAAGTCACTGTAAATTTACATTCTGCATATGCGCGTTTCGACAACTTATGTCTCATCAGTGCAGATTAAATCAAAACACTTGGAAATCCATGAACCGAAATATGTGGTAACGTTGATAGAGAACAAATTACCAACAGGATCTAAATACGAAAGCCAAAATCAGCTAAGGACAGAGCTATGCAAGAGGGAGATACTCCTTAGGTTTGAACAAAATTTTCTTAAATTTAGATATTGCAAATTTTCAAATATAATCGATTTTCGGGCCAGCACCGAAGTACTGGCTACTGGGTTGGTGAATACCCTCGGGGACTTACAGTCCACCAGCAGTGGCATCGACCCAGTGGTAACAAATAACTAAATACCGAATTCACTCTAAATTTACATTCTGCATATGCGCATTTCGACAACTTATGTCTCATCAGTGCAGATTAAATCAAAACACTTGGAAATCCATGAACCGAAATATGTGGTAACGCTGATAGAGAACAAATTACCAACATGATCTAAATAGGACAGCCAAAATCAGCTAAGGACAGAGCTATGCAAGAGGGAGATACTCCTTAGGTTTGAACAAAATTTTCTTAAATTTAGATATAAAAGGATATGATGAAATAAAATAATAATAATAAAAAATAATTAGTGAATAAATAAAAAAATAAATCAATTAAGATTGAATTAATCCGCATACCAATAATCTAACTATGAAAAAAAATTCCAGCAAATAACAATTTAAAATGTTAATCTCTTCATTCGCACCCACAATCACCACTCTATTCGATAACTATTATTAATATATAGCAAACAAACTGTACGAAGGTTGAATAAGAAAGAAAATGATGAGCTTTAAACAGAATAAACTATTTTGATTGGTTTGATTAAATTCTGAATAGCGGTTTCCGTTTCTGATCTGATGAACTTTAAACAGCTAATTTCGATTTCAATTTCTCATAATTTGCGTTTTCGATTAAAAGTAAATACAGATTCCGATCGGAAACTGTAGTTTTCGTCTGGTATTTCGCGAATTCTGTACGGAAACTCAGGATTTCGTGCGAAATACCTGATATTTAGCATGGAGACCCTACTTTTCAGTTTTCGAGCAAAATACTAAGTATTCCGCATTTTTGCGGCTATTTGGTGAGATACGTTTATCTCATAAACGTTACATGCGACATAAATTTGATGATTTGAAATTTCCCAAGGAACACAGAAGGAAACCCAATTAAAATCCAATAAGTAATGAAAATTTAATCCCTTTTGGCCTTTTCTAAAAAATTGTTGGACCAGCACACAAAAAGTAAGATAAACACATTACTCATGCTTAAGAACATTATACTAAAATTTGATAATGATCCGTTTACTAAAACCAAAGTTATGGTTTCCACAGATGCAAAACGTCGTATTCGACCGATTTGCCTTTTATCTAAAATAGGCGGGACCAAGAACCATAAATTTGAACTCAAGCTTACTGATGTGCCAAGAAACATCATTCTCAAATTTGATACCATTGGGTCGATGCCACTGCTGGTAGACCAGAGGTCCCCGAGGGTATTCACAATCCCGATAGTCAGACTTGTCTGACATGAAAATTTTACCTTGCGTGTTAATTTTCTGTTTTTATCAAAATTCTAACCACTTAAAATACTGTGTATGGCACTCGGTAGATGTCCTTGGTACTGGATTTGGCTTCCTATTTCGACTGTCTTGGAAATGAGTACTTCTTTTGTGACAACTTTTGGATTATTGCTTTCCATATTATTTGATATTAATGTTGCTGATGAGCGGTAATTCCTTGAAACACGTGTACAGAATAACGAAATTTACTGTTTTTCATGCAACATCGGTATTTTTTGTATTTTGAACCATTGGGTCGATGCCACTGCTGGTGGACCAGACCCCCGCAGGTATTCACAAGCCCGATATTCAGACTTGTCTGACATGAAAATTTTACCTTGCGTGTTATAGAAATTTTCTGTTTTTGTCCCCCGCCGCAACGCGACGGAGGGACATGGTAATGGTCTGTGCCCGTGCGTCCGTCCGTCCGTGTGTCCGTGTGTCACGTGTTTTGTTGGCGGAACTCCTCAGAAACCGATTGTCAGAATTCATTCAAATTATACAGGATTGTTAGTAACCATTAGTACTAGATCATATCGCATCGCCATTTTGATTCGTCAAATTTTGTGGGAGTTATGGGACTTTGATTATTTCTACAATGTTATACAATGGCAAATCTTGTGGANGCAACTCCTCAGAAACCACTTGCCAGAATTCATTCAAATTTTACAGGATTGTTAGTCACCAGTAGTACTAGATCATATTGCATCGCCATTTCGATTCGTCAAATTTTGTTGGAGTTATGGGACTTTGATTATGTCCACATTGTTATACAATGGCAAATCTTGTGGACGCAACTCCTCAGACACCGCTTGCCAGAATTCCTTCAAATTTTACAGGATTGTTAGTCACCATTAGTACTAGATCACATCGCATTGCCATTTTGAATCGTCGAATGTTGTGGGAGTTATGGGACTTTGATTATTTCCACATTGTTATACAATGGCAAATCTTGTGGACGCAAATCCTCAGAAACTGCTAGTCCGAATTCATGATAATTTTACAGGATTGTTAGTCACCATATTTACAAGATCATATCGCATCGCTATTTTGATTGTTCAAATTTTACTGGAGTTATGGGATTTTATCGACTTAATGCCTGCTACAGCTTAGGAACAATTTGTGGGCGCAACTCCTCGGAAACCACTGAACGGATTATGCTGAAATTTAGTTTGAACATTTGCCACCATATGTACTTGATCATATTATGCTGCCATTTCGATTGGACAAATTTTACGGGAGTTATGGGACTTTATCGACTTAATGCATACTACAACATAGGAAGACTTTGTCGACACATCTCCTCAAAATCCAATTAAGGGATTTTGCTTAGCTGTTTGCCACCTAATGCAATTGATCATATCTTGCCGCCATTTTGATTCGCAAAATTTTACTTGAGTTATGGGACTTTATCGACTTTACTGTGGCGGCGGGGGAAATAGCTACGCGTAGCAATCTTGTTATCAAAATTCTAACCACTTAAAAATACTGAGGCTTTATTCCGTGTATGGCACTCGGTAGATGTCCTTGGTACTGGATTTGGCTTCCTATTTCGACTTTCTTGGTAATGAGTACTTCTTTTGTGACAACTTTTGAATTATGGCTTTCCATATTATTTGATATTAATGCTGCTGATGAGAGGTAACTCCTTGAAACAGGTGTTCAGCATAACGAAATTTACTGTTTTTCATGGAACATCGGTATTTTTTGTATTTTGAACCATTGGGTCTATGCCACTGCTGGTGGACCAGAGATCCCCGAGGGTATTCACAAGCCCGATAGTCAGACTTGTCTGACATGAAAATTTTACCTTGCGTGTTATAGAAATTTTCTGTTTTTATCAAAATTCTAACCACTTAAAAATACTGAGGCTATATTCCATGTATGGAACTCGGTAGATGTCCTTGGTACTGGATTTGGCTTCCTATTTCGACTTTCTTGGTAATGAGTACTTCTTTTGTGACAACTTTTGGATTATGGCTTTCCATATTATTTGATATTAATGCTGCTGATGAGAGGTAACTCCTTGAAACACGTGTACAGCATAACGAAATTTACTGTTTTTCATGGAACATCGTTTTTTTTTTGTTATGAACCATTGGGTCGATGCCACTGCTGGTGGACCAGAGGTCCCCGAGGGTATTCACAAGCCCGATAGTCAGACTTGTCTGACATGAAAATTTTACCTTGCATGTTAGAGAAATTTTCTGTTTTTATCAAAATTCTAATCACTTAAAAATACTGAGGCTTTATTCCGTGTATGGCACTCGGTAGATGTCCTTGGTACTCGATTTGGCTTCCTATTTCGACTTTCTTGGTAATGAGTACTTCTGTTTGACAACTTTTGGATTATGGCTTTCCATATTATTTGATATTAATGCTGCTGATGAGAGGTAACTCCTTGAAACACGTGTACAGCATAACGAAAGGACAAGGTTCGGTAAGGGTCTTTTTTGGCCCACTAATTTCCTCATTTTTGAAAATTTGTCACAACTCTATTGTCAGATCGTTGCATTTAATAGATATGTGTTCATTTTGCAAAAATTACCAATGGGATCCTAGAAATAATGCAAAGAAATTAGCCTAAATAGGCAAAATTTTCAAAAATTGTAGATTTTTTGTCATTTTTTTCATTGGTTTTTTATAAAACGGAAGTGGCCAACCACGTGTACACTCAAAATATTTTGTTTGAAAACCACCACAGATCTTTCTTTAGCTCTTCTTCAAATTTTGGGCCAAAAAGTGGCCTTACCGAACCTACTCCTTTACTGTTTTTCATGCAACATCGGTATTTTTTGTATTTTGATAATAATGCACAATATATATGAAGCTCGTCAGTGTACAAAAGGTTGGCCAATGTTAAATATGCCAAAAACACTCCCAAAATCTAGCTTTTTCAGCCTTTTTCAGCAATTTCCCCAATTTATGCTATGTTTGGTTGGCTTATTTGACCAAATCTGTTGAATTAATACCCCAAAACCAATTGAATACATTAAAGTAGACAGTATTTTGTTTGAAAACCACCACAGATCTTTCTTTAGCTCTTCTTCAAATTTTGGGCCAAAAAGTGGCCTTACCGAACCTACTCCTTTACTGTTTTTCATGCACCATCGGTATTTTTTGTATTTTGATAATAATACGTCCACTACAATCGAAGTTATGCTGTTCACAGACGCGGAGCCCGACAACGATGACATCGTCACAATTTTTGCGGTCGTATAGCAACGTTAAAAGCAACAAAAGATCAAAATTGATCAAGAAAAGAAATTTTGCAGCAAAAAGTAAACAAATTTGCATTCTATTATCGAATTCCAAATTACTTCTACTGCATTGTATTAACGATTGAAAGTCCAATATGGAGATTAAAGAAAGAAAGCCAAACAGTAAAACAATGTTTTAACATTGCAACCACAGTTCATTCTGTATATGCAAGTTTCGGTTTCGGTCTCGGTTTCGGATTCGGTTTCGACGATGAATAGTAAAAATATGAAGCTTTCAATGCACTTTAAATTTTTCCTCATAACATATTTCATGAGTTATATGTGGATGAGGTTTAATATTACTTTTTAAAAATTCCCAGCACCTGAATCGGTTTTCTAGTGTAAAGAGCTGTCGGGCGCGTCCCCAGTTTGTGGATAGGGGAATGTCCTGTCTATGCGGATAGGTCAACATACGGGAAGTTTGATCGCGGACCATTTTAGCCAACTTTAACTAAGACACGCCACGCTCCTCCATGCAGTATAAAGACCTCTTCTATATTTTTTTCTAAAGAGAGCAGAGTCACTTTTGCTAAATTTCCTGTCCTTACCGATTTCACTCCTTTTCCAGTGGCAATCAAAACTCGTTGCCACCTTTGTTTTTTTCTTCTCTTACTAATATTTTTTTTAATTGATTTATTGCATTCGTTCTGATATAGCTGAAATATTGCTCACAGGAATAAATGAATCAATTTACAATCAAGTCTCTTTAAAGGTTTAGTCCTTCACGAGCTAAATTATTCGTTGCCTGATTCTTCACGGGCAGAAAATATCAGTTTTTACGCTTTGAATGTTGATATATTGTATATAGAATTATTTTTTTTGTATGACTGAGTTCATTGGTTATTGCAATATCAAAGTTTATCAATATCTTGTAAAATTAAGTCTATTTTGTAAATAAAATAAACGAGATAACACCTTTTGTGAATATATTTTCATGTAGAAAATGTGGGTGGGAGTCTGCCTTTGACGTTTTTGAGAAATCTATGCATTTTCCAACCAAGAATTTAGCATGGACTGATAGGTATTGTTGAACGATTTTGACAGACATGTTTAAATTTTAGAAATTTATCCTTATAAATAGAATATAATGAAATAATCATTGACCTTCAACGTTTTCCTCGATAGAAAGTCCTTCACGAACCGTTGCCTGATCCATCCCGCATCCCATGCAATACTTGACTGCCATTACCCAGTCCTTCACGTGCAGTTTTCTTGATAAACGGAATGATGCCCGTGTATATAGCATCGTTTAAATGAAAATTGAATATCTGTATATTCTAGAAGTATAGGAATAGCTTCAAATCAAAAGTGAAAGTGTACGTGTTTGGCATTTGTTTATTGATTACATTATACCAAACATGCTCACTTTCTCTGTTAACAAATGCTTTGGAAGCAAATAAATGTAACAATTTATTGATTTATGTTTTCTTGAAAAACAATAATTGTATAATAATTATGTATATTTTTAATTTTCTAAAAACATTAATTTTGTACCAAGCAACCGTTGCCCTGCCCGATTTTACACTGTGTAAATTGATCGTTCATAATCACAACCAATCGCAAAGAAATAGCAAATCACTCGTAGATGTGTTTTATTTGCAAAGATTCGCATTAGTTTACGAATCTTGTAAAGGTTCGAAGGGGCACAAGACATTCATTCGCAAAATATGATGAGGAATTAAACATTATAATAAATGATCATTGGCATCATTAATGGGATCATAGAACATTAAAGAAAGTCCCGATTGGCAGTTTGTTTACAATCTCAAAACATACTTCATCAAACTTTGCAATTTGGAAATAGTAAAACCATAGATGCATCTTTGGTGTTTTTGTCCCACTAATAATTCGATAAAGTTTTGAACCTTATTTAATATAAACACAGAGAAATTAAAAGTCGGTGTACATAACAAAAAATTGAAAAAAAAATAAAAAAAACCTTTTGATCATTTTTGAGCTTCTTTGAAATTTCTCAAAACATAATTGGGATTTGAAATATTGTTGTTCAAAGGGAATATTCTGATTGACAAGATTAATGTTAAATAGGAAACTGAAAAATGAATAAATAGATAAATAAATAAATAAATAACTGAAAAGTTCTGAGAATATTATTAATTAGCAAAAGGAAATCAAATAAAGTAATTCAAAAAGATGTCTCCTTAAAACAAGTCTTTTTTAGAGTTTTTTTTTTAACTATTTTGTAGTCTCTGTGTGGACCTTTTTACCTTAAAAGTAAAGGGACCAAATTGTTTAAAATCATTTATTATTTAAATTGCAGAAGCCAAAAGGTATGTTGAGTTGATGCACCATTTGCAAGTCATGTAACGTTTTGCAGCATGGTCATATCCCAAGATATTTTTGCTAAAAGAATAACGAGGTAATGTAAGACCTTATTATATTACTCAGTGAACTATCAGTAATACACGGCAGTAGCTATCCATATGTCTTTTCTACACATTAGAGTTTTCAAAAGAATATTTGTGGGTAATAACAATTTACAGATTGGGATTATAATCAGTCTTAGGAACAGGTTTCTGCTGATTGCCGTACATATATTCTGTAAATGAAGTGTTTAGCACTAGTGTTCTAACGAGTACGTCAGTAACTTACTATAATAATCATTAAATTGTCAAGAGAACATTACTGGAGTACATTTGTATACAAATGAGCGAATTAGATATGTTTATACGACAAACTAGTACAAATATCGACTGACATGACGGTACAACTGAGGGCATATTTTATTGACATCACATGGACAGTATTTAGTACAAACAGATGGTTAAATATTTATAGGTTTATAATGACTATTGGACATAGTAGAATGGCCGCTGGGTGTTTTTGTAATTGTGTAAAAGATCAAACGTAAGAATCCTTTATACAATGATCTGGCAACCAAACTGGGTTATACAAGATCACAAACAATTTATAATGATTTGGTAGTAACATTCAGTGCGAATAATTATAAGTCAATGACATCTTAATGTGCCTGTCAGCCTAACTAATGTTTCAGCAGTGTTCTATACAGACAGCCGGATCCTAATGGTCTTAAATACTAAATTTCAACTGTATTGGTACACAAGAAACAGGTGTAAAATGACCCTTTTGGCTCGACGGTAATTGTACTCTTGAATTAACGTACATAACTCTCAATGGGTCTTATTCTTTACAAATAAATTGGAGACGATTCCTGCTATCAACAATATATATATATTCCTTACAACAGTTTTAATTTACCAAGTATCTCCGAACTTTGCAAAGTTACCAGCTAACTTGTTAAGTCTGTTGCTAGTGTTAAAAACTCATTCATCACACTAGAGAGAAAAGTCTATATCAAAATAATATAAAGGTAGATGAAATTTAAGTATCACCCATCAGAAGTATTTTCTTCAGAGAAAATGATCACGGTGATAATCTAACATCAAAACGCAACATAAAGACCAAAGTGACGGGTTCGAAATGGAAGCCCCAGACAGGAAACATTTCCAATATGAAGGCACTAAATCAGGCAATATCTATATTCGATATCACCTGTTAACACGTCAACAATAAACATAAGCTGTTGGCAGGTCTGGTTCTTACCGGAACCTTGTTCCATAGTGGCTTCGCCAGATGTTACATTTTCATTTTCCTACAATTTAATTTCTAGGTTATAATTCTATTGTTGCTTTTTCGATCTTTAAATCGAGGCAAAAGCACTGAAGCTAAAAAAAAGAGAGAAATAAAGTCGTTATGTTTGTGATCGGTATTGTTAAATTCAATGAAAAGTAAAAAAAGTCAAACAGTAAATGAGATACGTAATTTGTATATTTGTATAAAGGGACGAAATTAAATATTTAAAATCCTTTGTAAATAGGGAAGTTAATTTTTAGAATTTTTTTATGAATGGAAAAAGCTGGTCTACAAGTATCCACCTAACACATGACCC
>MJUU01036976.1:411-27561 GCA_002080025.1 Modiolus philippinarum | reverse complement strand
CATGGAAACGGAAAAAAGGCGGGAAAATTGAAAGTGCTCCAAATTGAACGAAACTTCACAGGAAGGATGTATACAAATAGTAAAACACATTTTTGGGCCAAAAAATTCAAAATGGCCGCTGTTGCCATGGTAACGGAAAAAAGGCGGGAAAATTATAAATGCTCCAAATTGGATGAAATTTCACAGATGGGTTGTCAAGATTGTGCTGAACTCAAATAAAAAGCCATCTCCTGTGTCCATGGGAGGTTTGGGAGACTTTTATGTTTGTATCCAAACATAGGAACACTAGTTATTTTTGTTTCTTTATTATTATTATTATTATTTAACTTCCCAGAATTTTGTCCAGAGCTTTTCTCTGAGTTGGCTGAACAGAATCACTTGATACGTGGCACACAGTTGGAACACCATATGAAGTTATGCATGACGGTGAAAAATTTTCAAAATGGCCGCCATTTCCAAGATGGCCGCCATTTTACGTCAAAATTTCAACGTTGTCCGATTTCAATGAAAATTGATTTGTAGGTAGATTTTGGGGCTGCGAACAAGATGGAATCATCGAACTGGCTGCCAGGGGCGACATCAGCTATTGCTTGCAATTGCAAATCTAGATATTATTATTATTATTATTCTTTCTACAACCTCTTATTGTCCAGGAGATTTCTCAAAGATGCCTGGACAGAATTCAATCATACTTGGTACAAAGTTGGAACACCATCTGAAGTTGTGCAATCAAGAAAAATTTTCATCAAATTTCCCGCCATTTTCAAGATGGCCGCACGAATACGAAAAATTCGAATTCGGTCCAATTTCAACTAAAATTGATATTTTCTCAATGATGCATGGACAGATTTCAATCATATTTGGCACAAAGTTGGACCACTATGAGAAGATGTGCATGCACTACAAAAAATTTTCAAAATGGCACCGGTTGCCATGGTAATGGCAAAAAAGGCGGGAAAATCAAAGTGCTCAGAATCTAATGAAAATTTACAGAAAGGTTGCTTAGGACATGGGGGAATGGTTTCCAATGTCCAAGACTTCAATTTGGCACCGGTTGCCATGGAAACGGCAAAAAAGGCGGGAAAATCAAAGTGCTCAGAATTGAATGAAAATTTACAGAAAGGTTGGTTATGACATGGGGAAAAGGTTTCCGATGTCCAAGACTTCAATATGGCACCTGTTGCCATGAAAATGGCAAAAAGGCGTGAAAATCAAAGTGCTCAGAATTGGATGAAAATTTACAGAAAGGTTGCTTAGGACATAGGGGAAAGGTTTCCGATGTCCAAGACTTCAATATGGCACAGGTTGGAATGGAAACGACAAAAAAGGTGGGAAAATCAAAATGCTCAGAATTGGTTGAAAATTAAAAGGAAGGTTGCTAAGAACATGGGGAAAACGTTTCCGGTGTCCAAGACTTCAAAATGATATCCATTGCCATGGAAACAGGAAAAAAGGCGGGAAAATTGAAAGTGCTCAGAATTGAATGAAACTCTACAGACAGGTTGCCAACAATGCGTGGAAGTGATTTGTAGCTTGGATTTCTGACATATTAAAAAATTTTCATCTTTGTCCGATTTCATTGAAATTTTTTTCTAGGTAGATTGTGACGATGCGATTAAAGATGGAATCATCGACTTAGACGTCTGGGGTGACATCAGCTATTGCTTGCAATTGCAAATCTAGTTATTTTTATTATTCTTCTTTTTCTTTCCGGACAAAAATTTGTCCGGGGCAGATCTCAGAGATCGCTCGTCCAATTTGGATGAAACTTAGCAGGAATATGGATACCAATGTCTTGTTGTGCAGGAAGGTCTGGGAACTTCCAAAATGGCACCGTTGCCATGGAAACGGCAAAAAAGGCGGGAAAATCGACAAAATTTTGGGATAATTTGTCCGGGGCAGATCTTGGAGACCACCCATCAGATCTGAATGAAACTTAGTATGGGCATAGATACCAATGTCTAGTTGTGCAAGAAGGTCTATGGATTTTCTAAATGGCACCGTTGCCATGGAAACCATAAAAAGGAGGAAAATTGACAAAAATCGTATTACAATTTGTCCGGGGCAGATCTCGGAGACCACTCATCAGATCTTAATGAAACTTAAAAGGAACATAGATACTAATGTTGTGCAGGAAGGTCTGGGAACTTCCAAAATGGCACCGTTGCCATGGAAACGGCAAAAAAGGCGGGAAAATCGACAAAATTTTGGGATAATTTGTCCGGGGCGGATCTTGGAGACCATACATCATATCTGAATGAAACTTAGTATGAGCATAGATACCAATATCTAGTTGTGCAAGAAGGTCTATGGATTTTCTAAATGACACCGTTGCCATGGAAACCATAAAAAGGCAGGAAATTGACAAAAATCGTATAACAATTTGTCCGGGGCAGATCTTGGAGACCACTCATCAGATCTTGATGAAACTTAAAAGGAACATAGATACTAATGTGTAGTTGTGCAAGAAGGTCTAGGGATTTTCAAAATGGCACCGTTGCCATGGAAATGGTAAAAAGGCGGGAAAATTAAAAATTATCAGAACTGCATGAAAACTTGCAGAAATGTTGTATAGCATACAGGGAATTTGTTTTTAGTTTTAAAAAATTCAAAATGGCAACTGTTGCCATGGAAACGGCAAAAGGCGGGAAAATTAAAAGTTCTCAGAACTGCATGAAAACTTACAGAAAGGTTGTATATCATACAGGGAATTTATTTTTAGTTTAAAAAAATCAAAATAGCAACCGTTGCCATGGAACAACAAAAAAGCGGGAAAATCAAAACTGCTGAGAATTGCATGAAAACTTACACAATGTTTGTATAGCATACCGGGAATTTGTTTTCAGTCTAAAATAAAATAAAATGACGACTGTTGCCATGGAAAGGCAAAAAGGCGGGAAAATTAAAAGTGCTCAGAATTGAGCAAAACTTCATGGAAAGGTTGTGTTGCATATTGAGAGTTGGTTTCTAGTCTCAAAAATTTCAGAATGCGGAAAATTGTCATGACAATTGGGAAAAAGGCGGTAAAGATCAGAGTGCTATGAAATGAATGAAGTTGAAGGGAGTTTCTTGTTCTGAAGTCTGATTTCGGAGTTCGTTTGGGAGACTTGTGTATCAGCATCCTGATACAATTATAAATCTTTCACAATAGCTTCTTACCTGATTAAAATATTGGTTACATTTATGACTTAATATGAATCTAGTGAAAAATACAAAAAATACCGAGTGCCATACACGGAAGGAAGCCTCGGTGTTTTAAGTGTTTAACCTCTCATCAGCAGCATTTAAATCAAATATCAAGGATATCCATAATCCAAAAGTAGTTCAGAAAGAAGTACTCATTTCTAAAACTTTCGAAATAGGAAACCAAATCCAGTACAAAGGACATCAACCGAGTGCCATACACGGAATGAAGCCTCGGCATTTTTAAGTGATGAGATATTTTTATAAAAACAGTTAATTTCTATGACACGCAAGGTAAAATTTTCAGGTCGGACAAGTCTGACTATTGGGCTGGTGAATATCCTCGGGGACCTCTGGTCCACCAGCAGTGGCATCGGCCCAATGGTTCAAAATACAAAAAATACCGAAGTTGCATAAAAAACCCAGTAAATGTCGTTATGCTGTACACGTGTTTCATGGAGTAATCTCTCTTCATCAGCATTGAAATCAAATAATATCAAGGAAAGTCATAATCCAAAAGAAGTCCAGAAAGAAGTACTCATTGCCAAACATTTCGAAATAGGAAGCAAAATCCAGTACCAAAGACATCTACCGAGTGCCATACACGGAATGAAGCCTCCGTATTTTTAAGTGTTTGAATTTTGATAAAAACAGTAAAAAATTTCTATGACACACAAGGTAACATTTTCATGTCAAACAAGTCTGACTATTGGGCTGGTGAATACTCTCGAGGACCTCAGGTCTACCAGCAGTGGCATCGGCCCAATGGTTCAAAATACAAAAAATACCGAAGTTGCATTAAAAAAATTAATTTTGTTATGCTGTACACGTGTTTCAAGGAGTAACCTCTCATCAGCAGCATTAAAATCAATTGTCAAGGAAAGCCATAATCCAAAAGTAGTCAAGAAAGAAGAACTCCTTTTCAAAAATTTCTGTAAAGAGTACATGAACCTATCATTAACACAATGGTAGCCCTGTGTTGTTTCATTTCAAACCTGATTATGCATTTTTATATAGAATTTAGCCTTGTTATACCCCCGCTCCGAAGGAGAAGGGGATATACTGTTTTACCTGTGTCCGTCATTCCGTCATTCCGTCCGTCACAACTTTCGTCAAGCTTTTCTCTGCAATGGTAAATGGTACAAATTTGAAATTTTGTCAGAAGCTTTGTATAGTTATGCCATATTGTGGAACCTGTCAGGATACTACTTCCTGTTTACCGACTTAGTCAATTTTTCTTCCGTCCGTCACATATTTCATCAAGCTTTTGTCTGCAATGAATAATGATACAAACTTGAAATTTTGTCAGAAGCTTTATATAGTTATGCCAAAATATGGAATGCATTTTCAGATCTGTGGGGATAGTACTTCCTGTTTACCGACTTAGAAAATTTTTCAAAAATTTGTCCGTCTGTCCGTCCGTCACAACTTTCTTCAAGCTTTTCTCTGCAATGGTAAAGGTACAAATTTGAAATTTTGTCAGAAGCTTTGTATAGTTATGCCATATTGTGGGATGCATTTTCAGACCTGTCGGGATACTTCTTCCTGTTTACCAACTTAGTCAATTTTTCAAAATTCTGTCCGTCTGTCACAACTTTCGTCAAGCTTTTCTCTGCAATGGTAAATGATACTAACTTGAAATTCTGTCAGAAGCTTTGTACAGTCATGCCATGTTGTGGGATGCATTTTCAGACCTGTCCGGATACTACTTCCTGTTTACCGACTTAGTCAATTTTTCAACATTCAGTCAGTCTGTCACAATTTCCGTCAAGCTTTTGTCTGCAATGGTAAATGATTCTAACTTTAAATATTGTCAGAAGCTTTGTATAGTCCTGCCATATTGTGGGATGCATTTTAAGACTTGTGGGGAACTACATTTTGTTTACCAACTTAGTTAGGCTATTAGATGCTGGAAGTTGAGAGCGGGGGTATTGCTAGTGAGCATTGGCTCACAGATCCCTTGTTGTTATTATGCTTAGTTGTACCATGTTTTCACAGAAACTTTGTCCCATGTGTATGTACTTCATTTCCATGCAATGTTTATCAAAGAGACTTTTTCCTTCGATCATTTCAAGGGAAAATTTCTCAATGAGTATTTCTATTTGAGTTGATCCCTTGTTTTTACCCTTTTCACTGTGTTTTGTCTTGACTGTTAAATGCGTTCCAAATTTTCATTTTAGCTATTGTACCTTTTGTCATTATTTTGTTGTACTTTGGATTGCAGTCAGTAGTTCCAAACTGACAATTATTGTATAGTATTTAATACTATAAAAACTGTACTTGTCTTCAAAACAAATTTTACGGAAATGGTATTAACATGTTCCTATATCTTGAATTTTATCTAACGATGCCATGTCTCATTCTGAAATTTATACAAGTTAATCTTTTTAAAAAAGCTTCCCGGTTTATAGCCATCAATACATTTATTGGGCATATATATATGTAACAAAGAATTAAATAATTGGAATGATTGTTTAATATGGGATAAAATGTACTACACCCTGCTAAGCTCACCTCATTGTACATTGACAAATATATATACACAAAATTAGTTTTACAAATTATACTGGCATCCCTAGGAGCAACGAATCCATACCCGTGTGTATGGATACATTTATAAATTGTAAAAGATGCTTTATATCAAAATATTAAATTTCAACCTGCATTAGTGTTCGGGCCGTAGATATATAATTATGCACATTTCCCATACCCAGAAGCCCTCAGGATAGATAATAATACCAGAGAAATTCTGCTGATCGGATCAGATTCCGACCTTTTTAAAATACAGTTTGACGGATTCCAAAAGCTACCATGGCAACCGGGAATAAAGAAACGATTGCCTTTCCCTATACCAGTTGACTCCAATGTAGCTAGTTTGGGTATTTGTCGTCCCTTACTTGTCCACGGTTGTATTTCGCAAACTGATTACATTGAAGGCAATGACAATGTAAAAATATATGAGGCAATCAGTTCATAGTTATATTCAAGTTTTTCCAATGTCTACTCGAATGGTTTATATCGATGTGCAAATCAGTGGGATTACGGGGACGACGCACATTATTTAGCACCAGTATTACGCGGGAACTTCTGACCAATGAGCAAGCTTTGTTTTTGTTTCTGCAGACATGCTTGCAGCAAACCATTCTAGTACCCGATTTCCATGGAAACCGGGAATCAGCGTGAAATGTTTCCGTAATTACTGATGCATGGTTGACGGTATAGGTGTACAGACAATTAAGACACTCATGGTTCATGATACGGTGACTACTAGGTGATAGGCCTGTCTTGTCTTTCAAATATATAGACCGTCATTGACCAACTGATCATAGCCCAATAACATGTAGATGTAAAACGGTTCACGAAAGGTCAACATCGTCCATGTAAATTGTGAATAAACCTTTAAAATCTAGAATAAAATTATTCTTTAAAGCTGACATTCCTGAATTAAGTTGCATTGTATTTTTATGGAAGTAAACTACAGTAACCTAAAGTATTTTCAGAATTATAATTTTAATCTATTACAAAGGTGAAATTTTAGTTTCCATCCTCCCTGAACCTTAAATTTTCGTTTACTATATATCTACCCGAATTCTGTGTCCTTATTCCAAACATCAACTTTCTGTTACCATTTTACATTTATAAACTCCTGAATCTATTTATTTTCTCTGCGTTTTAGCAAAAAGACACAAACGAGATACTAGGGGTAAACGGCGGTGGGACAATAACCCTGTAAGTAAATAATAAGTTCAGGTAGATATTGTGACATCTAATGAATCTTTTATGTCTTTTTGTCTGTATTTAGGCCCAATCATTACTTGACCGAAGAGAAAAACCTCTCACCATTGTTTTTAGTATGAATTAACTGATGAACTGTTATACAATAATTATAACTATCTGTAACTTGTAGGATTTGTCCCACAAAACTTGCTTCATCAGAAGCTACATTGTAATTTGTTCTCTATCAGTTTTTAAACATCTTTGACATTATGGTCTTCCACATGTTTAGATTTAATCTGCACTGAAGAGACATAAGTTGTCGAAATGCGAATATGCAGAATCAAAATTCACAGTACCTTCGGTATTTAGTTATTTGTTACCACAGGGTCGATGCCACTGCTGGTGGACTGTAAGTCCCCGAGGGTATTCACCAGCCCAGTAGTCAGTACTTCGGTGCTGACCCGAAAGCCGATTCTATTTAAAACCTTACAATATCTAATTTTTCTATATTTCGTTGAAACTAAGGAGTATCTCCCTCATGCAAATCTCTGTCCTTAGCTGATTTTGGTTTCCTATTTAGATCATATTTGGTAATTTGTTCTCTATCAGTTTTTAAACATCTTTGACATTATGGTCTGCCACATGTTTAGATTTTATCTGCACTGAAGAGACATAAGTTGTCGAAATGCGCATATGCAGAATCAAAATTCACAGTAACTTCGGTATTTGGTTATTTGTATCTGTAGTATACTAAATTGTTATAAAACACAAGGACTGGAGTAAACTTAACTAGTCAAATTCAATAAAAAATTATCGGACATATTTCACAGATCTGTATGGATGCTTATTGCCAGGGAGCTTAATAACGAAAAAAAAGGGATTTTTTTTTCTTCTTTTAATTGCATTCGGTGTTGTTTTTAGCTTTTATTAAATTTGCGCTTATTCCATATCCGCATTCCATAATGCTTTAACTTTTGTTATTGACAAATTTAATGTGTGTAATATCAAAAGCAATAAATGCATTTATACTCAATTTGTATTTGAGGAATCATGTTTAAATCATTTTAGATCAATCAACAGGAAGTCGGTCATTTTGATATGTTCAATGAAGCGTAGCATACGGAATGAATTCCGTTGCGTCGATAGGATTTATAAATATCTCGTGCCCACGTCAAGTGAGAAATGATGGAAATCATAAACAAGGAATCAGTTCCGACAGTTAAGATGAGACGGATCAATGTTAGATCTACTTTACCAGACACAAGTCAGTTGCAAGTTTGTGAGACCGTAATATTTTACATGATGGTGACCACATAACTCATGCGACCACATAACTGTTGCATTGACAGTTTAACAATTTTTTTTTATTTTCATATCCATGTAGGGGTAGAATTCTGGTTGATATAAATATACATCTGCTGGTAAAGACTTCATATTTGGGCACAGCACAAGTATTTCGTATCAGTTGTGATGCATAATACTCTATGTAGGGTCAGAAAAGACGTCCTCAGAATGGGAAATTCACAATAGGAATTTTAATTACGTTTGTAGAATGACTAGTTATTAATTTTTGGATTTTTCTTTCCACACGTTTGAAACACCGACTTATTTATCTCATTGTCATATTTACCATTTAAGAAAACAGCGTATTTACTTCTGCAAATTTTTGATGGTTCTAACCATATATGGTGGTTACTATTGTTCAAATAACTAAATACCGAAGTAACTGTAAATCTGATTTCCGCAGATTGCCATTTAGAAACTAGTCTCATCAGTGCAGATCAAATCAAAACATTTGGAAAACCATAAACCGAAGGATGTATTAAAGACCAAACAAACCAATCATTTCTACAGTTGATTTTTTCATGAAACTTACCATAATCATTCTTCAAGGTATTTGGGACAATTTTCAAGAATAAAAAATATAGGTCACCGAATTCGTTTTGTTGCTATAGCACCATGAAAAGTAGCTAAATTCGGAAGATGGATATATGAGAATGTTAACTTCAAACCCATGCCATTTCGGTAATAATATTTGAAATTGCAAACGGATTTCTGTATTATACCTCGGAAAGTCTATAGATTTCAATTCTTTTAAAGAACAAACTCTTGAATGAAAGATTGATGGTTATTTTAATCGCTTTATTACTTTCCCGCGCAAAATATTAGACATTTTTGTTACCTTTTCTATTAAATTGCGAAAATTCAGCTGTTGATTTTTTCCTCATATTTTCAGAGCAAGTTAAGTTGTTTGTATTAATTAGAATAAGACAATAAAAACAATAGGTCACCGAAGTCATAAGAAAGATATAATGGATTATAACGACAAAATTGACTTTTTCGGCCACACGTCGCTTGATTTTTTTCTTTCAATGAAGATGACGTCACAGTAATCAACGTCGAAAGTAAGAGTATCGATAATGAACACCGAAGCAATAATCTAAAAATCAATTATTCTTTGTACGGCAGTGTTTCTTATTAACAAACGTGATTTGAGAATAAAGAAAAGAAAACGAAGGTGTAACATATCTTTTTTTACTTTTTTGGGGGTTTCAAATATTTTCCCGTGTTGTCCTGGATACTCTTTTTGTAATCTTCATGGGAATACTTAAGATGTAAGAGCGGTTGAATTAACTATTTTATTCCGCAGGAATTCGGGATATACAAACCCTATAATGGTCTTTAATATTATTATTGCACCATTGCATAAATTTTTACTTGACATTCCATAACTGCATACCGGCGTTTTGCATTTGCGCCGATTTGCATTTCATTTACGCCTATTTTTTCTTTCATTTCCGCCGATTATTTCTTTAATTTGCGCCGATTTTTACTTGTTAATTTCGTGTCAAATACAGTTATATTTGTCATTTGTTCACGCTAAACAAATCGGCGCAAATGACATACGCCCCTGCATACGGCACAATCAAAACCATACCAGTTGTCAAGTACGAAGTCAAGACCTTTGCGGTATAAATTTTTAGTGTTTTTCTTGTTTGTTTGTTTGTTTTTTCTGGTACGGGTTTTCAGCAGTATTTCAGCTATATCGTGACTGTCAGTTGTAGTGGTGGAGGAAGCCGGAGTACGCGTAGAGGACCACCGACCTTGAATTAAATTTTTTTTTTAAATATTTTATTGCACAAAATATTTACAGCATTGGGATCGGGCACAAGTTATCACAACATTATATAAAGCCCTCTCCCTACAATATACAACATAATAAGGTAAATGACAGCAAATGAACATGTAAAAAATTATTCGTAATATATTTAAAAAATACCTTGGGCAATTTACATTTTTAAGTAATTTGCACCTTGCCGAACTATATGAAAAGTGTTTAACGTGCTATGGGTCGTCCCTTGAGACCATCCTTGCAAATGGTTTGAGGGCCGAAAATTTGGTCCATGAAATTTTTCACCTCGACCGGGAATCGAAGCACAGACCCTTCGCCGCGCAGTCCGGCGATGGTGTCGCTATTTTACAAATTAAATAAATTACAGGACTCTTTGACAAATAATTTTTATATTTGATGGATGTTGTTTATTTTTTTGTTACAAACATTTAATGTTTTATGACAATAGATAATTTGAATTTTTAATATTGTTCCACCTTGTTTAGATATAAATTATGCTTTTGTCATTTGATTACTTTTTTTTATTTCAAAATTATTCTAACTTTTCATCACCAACGTAGTTAGTGAATGTCACTCTGCTGATCTTCCACACGGTGCGACGTCATAGACGTCTTACAGAACAATGACAATGCGCTGCGTTGTGCGTATAAACAATAGTTGGTTTGGTCTTTAAAACTGATACGATCAAAATGTAATGCCATATCGAAAAGGATTTCTATTTGGTACTGAAAAATCAAAAAAATTCTCAGAAAGGCAAGAACTTTATGACTTCAATAATGCATGTTTAATATGACATGTCAATGATATTCAAATACTTATTCGTTTCTTTTCTTTTTCACATATACTTTGACTCTAAATCCTTTCATTTATTCACAACATCCGAAAGTTACATAATATCACGAATTTAGTATTGTATCCACCTAAAACGGACTTTATTTGCTATTTATATATATATCGAACTAACTGCATATTTCTAATAGATTTTAATCTAGTATACCCGTAAGATATATTTTGTTACTTTCTTGCCTATTGGCCGGCATATAACGATGCTAATCTACAAAGTAATATAAATGAAAAAGAAATATTAAAAATTACTTCCCCATTTGCTTACAAATTAAATAAAAAGGGTACATTCGACTTCACAGTGCAATAATTAAATTAGTTTTATGAGGAAACTATTAACACATGATATATATGTTGGACCATGTGTTGGAATCCAGTAATAGTTTATCTGCTTTATCTAGAGGAGGCAGTGTAATGTATTATACCTGTACATTTACGGAAACAATTTCATTCGTGTCCCTACATTATTTAAGGTGATTAAAGCTTTATTATTTTGTTTTGATTGAAATACTTTAGATTTGAAGCATGTTTCATGTCTTTGTGACTTATGCATGCATGTTAAATAGTGGCACATTTTGTGCAGATTAGAACTCCATTTTCTAAAATATTCAAAGCTGAGGGCCTTTATTCTTTGTTTTCTGCCGTTGTAAAATATTTTTTGTAAAGTAAAATAGCAATAAAGAGTTCAAATGGTGCCAAAAGTCTTTAGAATAGGAACAACAGCTGTATTTTTCGTTTCAACTCCAACAAAATGACACATAAATTCTGAATTATCTTTTTGGTACATGTCATCAACGAACAAATTTGACACTTTTTGAAAATTACTTTTTAGGTAATTTGAATTTCCCCAGGCCGTACTGACCAGTGATTTTACATATATAAAAGAGGGTATGAATGCCCTTTACCGTTTTGGTTTTGGGTCATTTGCTGATTTGTTGATGTATTACAGACGTAAAGGAGAAAAAAAACCGTACGCAGAAATTAACATTAAAGTATGATACATTATTTATTACATTGACCAATCTGACAAAACATTCACGATATAAAAACTGAATTCCATTTTTTCATCATACTGAAAGTTTTAGTACTTGAATAAAACATTCACTTTAAAAAGACCACCTTCCAGTAATCTAACAGAATGTTGTGTTGTAAGACTACAATTCGGTAGCTACAGAGAACAAATCTATTTCAAAATATAAATACAAACAATTTTACTGTTTCCTTTAAATCAACACTTTGTAAAACACAGAATTAGAACATTTTATTTTATTGTCTTTCATGTTTCACAAATTCTCCACACATAACGTCTTCAACTCTATTTACCTTTGCATTGGGAAACAAAGCTACATTTCCTAAAGGATGTTAAATTATTGGTCTTATTTATTTAATGTCTTTTTATCTTTGCCTTGCGATTGTCTTTGGATTGTTCTTTTTTAGACAGACGGTTTGTTTCTCACTACACTGATCGCACAAATGCCTAACAACAGGTCTTGTATATATCTTCAGAAAGTTGTTCATCCGTCTACCAACCTTCCATTTACAAGCATTGGCTATATATTTAAGTTTTAATTTATTTTTGTTGTCTTGGGTACAATTAGCTGTTGTTTAATCAAAAACCATCCTAGATTTATATCAGAGCAACGCACATTTTAAATATGAACCACTTTACACTTTACATGCACCAAACCACGTTGCTGAGAGCTAATTCATTCACATAATATTTTATTATTATCATTGGATAAAAAAATGCTTTGCATATGAACTATATATTTTTCATTCAAGAATACTATATGTTCAAATCGCCTATGTATTTATTTGTATACAAGTAGGGCCTTATATGCCATGTTAAGAGGTAAAATGTTGCTTATGATAAAAAAAAGATTTAAAAATAAAATCCGGATATTTTCCGTAGTGATTGTGCAGACGTTATCTTTGCGCCCCTGCTAGATCAGAATTTGAACCTCAGGTACTATGTCACTCAATAGTTCGTTTGTTGACTTATTGTCATTAAAATAAACCGGTCACTAATTTCCTTCAACCTCCCTTGACGTCTAAGTGAGATTTTGATATTATTAAGTACATTTTATATGCCTTAGGGTTGATTTTGTGAACTTAAAACGACAAGAAGAATTTACAAAAGGTACAATTAAACAAGTCATTTAACTTTGTAAGTGAAATGAATTACCACAATTATAATTTTCTCTGCGGAAACATTAGTTGTACCTTAACAAGGTGATATTAATGATAATGGGAGAATGAGGTTGAAGAGTGCAAGAGACCAGGAAAATAAACTGAGATAAATGTGGTAACCTTGATATATACCGTAGACATTTTTGTGGCGAATATGTAGCTAATTGAATAATTTTATGCATTTTATACCACAATTTCGACAAAAGATGTGTTCAACTTTGTTGTATTTGCGGCATCATGAAAAAGAATTTGTTTCCAATATACGAATGTATGGTAAAACATAAAAAGGCATTGGCGGATCCGTAGTGTCTATGGTGTTTGAGCTTTTATGGTCCGTAATGTATTCATTTGATCCTTGATACATTCAGATATAATATGAATATGATCCCGTACATTTAACAAATACATATAATTTTTTTTCGGAAATGATACAAGAAAAGTCGAGATAAAAACAATAACACTTCTCATAAAGCAAAATTTTCAAATTTATGTACCTTTGTCTACGTTTGTTTCATGCATCAATATATGTTTATATTTTCAGGCCAATTTGGTTGAAATCCTTAACGAGTATATACTACTTTTATCGTAAAAATTCTGTGTTACTCTTTTTAGATAAGGTCAAAGATAATATAGGTTACAAATAGACAGTTGATTCAATACAGTTATCAATTTAGTGCAAAAATTTCAACTGTATAATTACCTTATGACCCACCAGTGCTAACTGAAAAAAACAACACCTCTTATGTCCAAACATTCAAAAATTATAAGGAAGAACATGGTAACAACTCAATTTTGTGTTTGCTTTTACGCCAAAGCTTATATAACAGTATCCTCTGTTGAAGTAAAACAACAAAAAATTTGATTTATATTTTTTTTTAAACAACAATAAAATGACATGCCACTTTTGCGTTTTTCTTTACTGTACCTCCATCTTTTTTAATTTTTTGATTGAACACTGCTTCATAGTGCTAATGTTTTGTGGCGTTCTTGTGTTTGTTTGTTTAGTCTGTATCGTGTTTGCTATATGCAAAGCTCTTTAGCTAATTTTGGCTTTACATTTAGATCATATTGGTTATTTGTTCTCTATCAGTTTTTGAATTTCTTTGAGTTTATGATCTTCCAAACGTTTAGATTTAATCTGCACTAAACAGACATAAGTTGTCGAAATGCGCATATGCAGAAAATGAATTCACCGTAACTTCGGTATTTAGTTATTTGTGTTGCATCTTGATTGCTGTTTTTATTTATGAATCTAGATTTCCTTTTTTTATCTTTTATCTTCAGCTTGCGTGCCATTGTATTTTTCTTGTTGCAATGTAAAGAGAAATAAAAACTGCACTTGGCAAAGAACAACAACAATAAAAGCGTTGTTCCATTGCTTTGTTTAACCATGTATTTTTGCAGACCTTGTCTCATGTGTATTTATTTGTTTATTTGAGAAATAATTCATGAGCGCTGATGGTTTGTTGGAAATTTACGTATGGGAGGTCATTATTTTCTTAATATTTTACCGACAGCTTAGCGCAACGGAGCGAGGGGTAAAATAAACGAAAACAATGGTCACCCATATGTAAATCGACTACAAAGCACCGAAGAACATGAATTATTTCGATTCTTATATAACTTTTAATGATTTGGAATAGCCTATAGTGTACACGTTAACAACGGTATTATGACGCCGTCTTTTTCAGCGTAAAGACTGTTGTGACATCGCTCATTATGTTATTGAATATTTTCATATGACTGGTCGTCATGGTTTCCACCGTTTCCATATTAGAATTAGGAATGATGCAAACGAACTGAAGAGCAAGAACGATTTATGGTAATTTTCTTAAAGATTTAGCAGATACAACTCTGATAAATAATATTACGTGTTCACATAAAGTCCTTAAGGAGTTAGACAAGGTGTTTGACGTCAGAGTAAGCGTCTCCTGCTGCGTATGCATCGTCCCTCAAGTGAGAATTTATATACCCAAAGTCAAACTCGTAGTCAGGAACAAATCCGAAAGTGAATGAAGACTTGTTTAATTTAAATATGTTAGTTGCAATCACGAGACTTTTGTATTATACTGGAGAACCAAAAAAGAATCGACAGTAGAGTACCGAAGATGACATAAACCAAAGACCAGAGACAAGGAAAAAACCGAGAACACCAGAAGACGAAATACTTAATACTTGTGAAGATGACCATAGAATTACGGAGTATATGTTTCCGTATATCCCTAGGGGATGAGTTTTCTGATTATTGCTAAATACCTGTCCGCGATGTCCTCTTATTGAGGGGGATTATCTAACAATAAATTTCAACTGAGAAACATATACGCTGTATACAGCTGAAGAAGTAATTGCTACTCAGGAATAGCCAATTTATAGTTAGAAATTCTAGTTTGAATTCGCCAATCTTTGCAGTTTTTTTAGAAATAGTTCGAAATATGAAAGTAACTGTTTAGTTTCTGAAGTGCTTTTAAGGTAGATCGATCCTAATAAAGATAAACGACAGATTTTTAAAATTTTTATATATTTTGTAGGTCTTAGTCCATTTGTTCAAAAAATGAAATAAAAATGATATGTCACCGATCATCTTTTCCTGTTATCAGGCTTTGAAAATCAGGCCAAATTCAGTATTTTTCAGCAATATTTACAAAGAATATATAGGGAAATGTGACAACATGCTTATTATTTAGCTTTCATATGAAATAAATATCAGATAGATTTTTTTTTAATTTTTTGATATTTCAGTGATATATACTTCAGCTATATGTTGAGCTGATAAAATCTATATTTCACCGATTGAATAAGAGAGACATTTTATATAGTTAACGAAATAGACATTATTTACGAAAAAGGGGAGATAATTCGCGGGAAAGTGTATGTGTAAGGCAAACTAGTATCATGTGAAATAAATTCCAAATGAAACAAATGTTATTGATATATCTATGAGATTTATTCCGTTTGGAGATTATTTCACCAGGTGAGCAGTAAATACTTTCCAACTGGAGATAATTTCACCAGGTGAGCTATGAGATATGTTCCTTTGGAACTTATGTCACGGTGGATACTATAATCCGTAACACATGCCGATCTATTAGGATGTAGCAAGGCCAAATAAGGAATATTCCGGCTTGAAAATCAAGTCAATTCCGCATCCGACTCGTGTTTCGCAAATGCGCCAATCAAATGCGCCGTGAATTAGTGTCGATCTACCTTAATTTCCACTTGACTGGTATAAAAGTAAAAGTATAGAACAAATGTGAACATAAATATCTAAGATTGAAGGAATCCTTAAATTTGAATAGATTTACATTTTTTTACGAAACCAAATATAATTCATCAAATAGTTATGAAATATATAACATTTGTATTGAAGTTGAAAGTCAATTTAAAATATGTAGAAAAGCAAAGTTGAATGTGGAGATACAAGAATGTAAAACCAAAGGAATGATCACTGGGGCCGAAGTGCAACGTCAACGGCATTTAATGACTCGATTTTCAGTCAATAACAAAAATGTACATTAACGTAAATGAAAAACCTTTCTCGAGTCGCATCTATACAAATTAAATGCCATTCACGTAAATAAGGAAATTCCCGCGTCGCACTTGGGCCCCAGCGATGATAAGCAGCGTCGCATCCTTTTAACACAAGCTCAAAACCTTGATTAGATACTTGTTGAAATGACCTAATTGAATAACTGACATATAGGACATATTTTGTGTTACTGGTGACACAAATATAATGTACTGTAAATCAAAGAAATAATTCATAATTGTTAAATATGTAAAACATGAACGTAAAGAGTTATAACATTAGTTCTTTCCCTATATGTGTTGTAAAATGATTGTCATACAAGTTTGTAATCTGCCTGTGATACGTGTGTGATAAACTTCTCGATGGTAGATCTGGTAGATATCACTTAAACAGACATATTTAAAGTAACTTCAATTCATTCTTCATATTCATATCTTAGCCATCATTGTATGACTTTCTGCTTGCTGTTACTTTAAGGATTTTTTTAATCATTTCTTCTCCATAAACTCCACATTTTTCAGAAAATTCTGTCTTGAATTACGTTTTCACAAGATGAGGAAATTACAAAATAAGAAATATGAATACTCCTGTAAAATATTTGGGCAACTTGATTTGCGAAAAGATTTTTATTTGGGTAACCAAAGTTTATGACCTTCAGATGCATATGTGCAATAGAACCTATCATGATCCTTAAAGAGTGATCAGGGTAAGGATCTTCTGCTATGCATGCAATACCCGGCACGTGAGCAATGCACGTTAAAGTTAAATTGTATTGATACAGAAACAAGCCGAGTCCTAGAGATACACGGTCGAAACAATACTGGATCTAGTCAACTTGAGAGAGTGTAACATGATGATGATTAAGGTTCCACTAAAGTAAATGGTGACTGAAAGGATATGCAAATGCACATGAGGCAAAGTCTCTACAAATACATGGTGAAGAAAAGAAAAGAAACAAAGCTTTTATTGTTGTTTATCATCTTGGAAGTTACCATGAGGCCTTCAACAGTGAGCTTTGCTCATACTTCATAGTATGTAAATTCAAAGAATTAATTTAGGACACTCAGTATACATAAAATATCAATGGAACCTTAAATAACTCTTATGGCGACCAAACATTTTACTTAGTTATGAACATGTGGTATTGGAACGATGCTATAGAATATCATGTTATCCTAGATCAAACATTACACTGGTAACTTGATACATTTTGATTCATATAAAGTTCGACAGCTTATGTCATTACGGCATTCTGATAGAAGCGCTTGTATGAAAGAACATTGTCATCTCTGTAATGTTAAATCCTGTTCAAGTTTCAGTTATTGTTATTTGTATGGATTTTGCTATGTTTTTATTTATGAAGCTCTTCTCACATGATGTAAAATGTGCTTCGGCCAACGCCAACTTACACAATTAAAAAAAGTGTTAAAAATGATTGCTAGATTCCCATTCACACGTAATTCTGAACAGAGAGCAACTTCATATATTTTCGTATATACTTTCATTTTCTAATATTGAAATTCACTGGTATTGTGTTTTCACCGGATAGGTATAGGCTGAGGGAGGGAGTGAGAGGCGTTTGATTCATTACAAAATGATTGCTAATTTTGCACATTCGTTCTAAAATAAGCAAATCTCAACTTGAAATAAATAATTAGTTAAGGGAATAAAGTAAGAGGTAAACCATTGATCAATTAATGGCTAATCTCTAAATTTAATTTAAAAAAAGATTACTTATAATTCCTTCCTATCACATTACGAGAAAATAAACTACGCAAAGTACAAGGAATATGGTAGGCGAAATTTTACAAAAATGTTTTTCCCAGAAATACATACAAAGCTCAAGATTTAAAGAGCTTTTCTTACAAGTATTTCTATTTAATTTCTTAAGCTTAAACTAAGTTTCCTATAGCAAATATTGATCCTCCTCTGAGAAACCTTGTTTTCTGGAAAGAAACTCACATTTGCTATAGGAAACTCATATTTAGTCCAGGACTAACATGGGATTTCTGGGCTTTCCGTAGAAAAACTGTTTTTTCAAGCCTCTTGGTGAATTAAGCTTGCAAAAGGAGGAAGATATGAAGGTAGAAACTTTGCTTTATCTCCAGAAATTCAAATGATCCTCAGTGTTCTTTATAATAATGAAGGGAAACTATCAATTGGTATAAGAAACTAGAGTTTAATTCAGGAGACCATCGCTGTCATGAAGATCACCAGATTTCTCCTGGGGAAATGTTAGTTTTTCTCAAGAAAACCTACATTTCTTGAAGGAAGCTTGCGTTTAGCTTCCGAAACTCATTTGACCAAGATCTTCTGGTTTTCTAAGATGAAACTCGCTTTTAGGCAAGGAAACCGTGTTTTCAAAAGATAGCATGCGGAAAACGTTTGCCGAGGAAAACAGTGTTTCTCTGCAGTTTGGTGAATGTATCTTCCAATAAAGGAAGCATACCGATATTCAATTCTCATTTACTCATGAGAAACAACACGAACATGTCCACATCAACTCCGTAAAGATTTTTTATACCCCCGCCTTAAAAGGACGGCGGTATATAGGATTCTTCTTGTCCGTCCATCCGTCTTTCCGTCTGTCCGTCACACTTTGGTTTCCGGATGATAACTTGAGTTTGCTATGATGGCATGTTTTAATATTTTGAGACAATGTTTCTGTTCATAAAATAGTTCGATTTTGACTGTGATCGGAATTTTGGTTCCAGATTTATTGCCCTTGATTGAGGCAAAATCTTTGAATTTTGTGGTTTTCGGTCGAGAACTTCAGTTTGATTCAAGGGAAAGTTTCAATATTTTGGGACAATGTTTCTATTCATAAAATATAGATGAAGAACGATTTTGACCGTGTTGAATTTTTTGTTCAAGAGTTATTGCCCTTAATTTAGGCAAAATCTTTAAATTTTGTGGTTTTCGGTCGATAATTTCAGTTTGATTGAAGGGAAAGTTTTAATATTTTGGAACAATGTTTCTATGCATAAAAAATACAGGTCAGCTTGAGTTTTGACCATGATCTGATTTGCGTTCCAGAGTTATTGCCCTTAAATCAGTAGGCAAAATTTGTAAATTTTATGGTTTCCGTATGATAACATCAGTTTGCTTTGAGGGAAAAATTTAATATTTTGTGACATGTTACGATAAAATATTGGTCAAGTTTGAGTTTGATTTTGTCTGTGATAAGATTTTGTGCTCCAGAGTTATTGTCCTTGATTAAGGCAAAATCTGTAAATATTACGGTTCCAGATGATGACAGTTTGCCTAGAATTGCCTGTGGGCGGGGTATCTTTTGTGATCAGCAGATCACCTTTTTCTAGTTTAGAATTCAAATGAAAGATTGCTCATTTTTTGTCTCGCATGCGACTAATGTCGCGAAGGCGAGACATAGAGGCGTCGGCGTTGTCGGCGTCGTCGCCAACATTTGGTTAAACAAAATGTTAAACTTTTTTTGAACTATAATAGCTTTCTGAAATCCTGCTCAATATCAATGAATTTTTGTCACCATATTCAGTACAACTTAATTATTGAATCCAAAGTATATTTTTGAAAAAAAAAATCCAATTTTTCCGTATTTTGCCAATTGTTGGACTAATTTTTTCAATCAATTTTTTTTCTTGTTTCCACCACAGGGACTTGCTCCCGGCCTAGAAAAAATTCAGTCAGTTTTAAATAAAAAAGGCGCGTTAGTGAAGGAGACTACATTCATTACATGGGTATCTCATCGCCGAATGAATGAAAAGTCCCGAGAATCCCGCGTAAATGATTTAAATTTAGAATGTGAATGTCATGGTAGTTTCACATTCAGTGCAATAAACTTTGATAAAAGTCAAATATGAGTAAACGAATCGAGATATAGGAATGAAGTGGGGCTTTTCTACGATATAAAATGAGTTTTATGTTTAGAAAATCATTAGGGAAGAGAATGTAAAAGGCAGAATTATAAAGTTTGATTTATTTTCTTGAGAAAATTGAAAACGAAGCGAGCGGGGTATCAGGCATAGGATTTTTCTTGTGTTTCATATTTGATAGTAAACAATTTTTTTCTAGACCGGGAGCAAGTCCCTGAGTCTCCACTTTATCTCAGCACCTACGTGCCATAGACGGATGATGACTGGTTCAGTGGTTACATCTATAGTAGTAACAAACATCCATACCAGAATTATGTCTTCCTGTCCTATATTTTCCGCATCAATGAATTTGACTAAATTTTCACTTTGGTTCATAAAATCAACAATGTTTAAGCAAATTGGAACTTAGGAAATTTAAATTTGATGTAGAATTGTTTATAGATAAGCTACAAACTTTCAGGATTTTATTCCGGCTCCACCTTTGGTAAATTTCCTGAAAATGTTCAGGACTAACAATTTTTGAATTTTTTGCATAAAATCAAATATTTTAGCAACTTACAAATCAAGCATAATTCTGAAATTAAAGCATAAAAAATATGGTTCCAATTTGGGTAAATATCCTGGAACTCTCAAAGACAAGCATTTCTTGAGAATTCTTGTTAACTTAGCAACCGTGCTTTTTGGATCAATTTTAGTAAAACAATTTTATTAAAAAGTTATATTTAAAAAAATTTGATTCCAATGTTGGTAAATTTCCTGAAACTCTCAAAAACAAGCAATTTTTTGAAATTCTTGTTAGCACCAATGCCTTTTCAATGAATTTTAGTGAAAACAAAAATTTCAATGCTTAGAGTTCAAATATTTTGATCCACTTTTGGTAAACTTCCTGATACTTTCAATTGAGTCAAAGACTAGCAATTTTTTGAAATTCTTGTCAGCAACCATGTTTTGGATGAGTTTTTGTCAAAACAAATATTGCCAATGGTTAGATTAAAAAAAAATTGGTTCTAATTTTGACAAATTTCCAGATACTCTCAAAGACCAGTTTATTTCTTATAATTCTTAGAAAACACATTTGAATATAGGCAAAATTATAGTGAAAGTGGATTGAGCGGGCGAGAACCTTTACGAATTATTGTACTTAATAATTGCAGTAAAATTTCGAAACAAAGCACAAGATTTAATAAATCTAAGTCTTGGGACAAGGTAAAAACGAGAACACCCGAAGATCAAAGACACGACACATCCATAAAACACCAACACTCAAAACTAAAGCACTTACAGTGTGTACAGAGTGACAACAGGTGCTCCGGAAGGATATAAAATACACGAGAGAAAATATGGAATAGTTATCCTCAACTTAATAAAACTGAACTTTTTATTCGTGAGAATTATTCATATTTTTATAGTTCCAAATGAAATCGTAGCATTCAGTTTCAGCGGTCAACGTCATGAAAAACAAACGAAATTATTTTCGATATTTCAGTTTGTCGATTAATCTGCTCCGAGAAAATAAAGTTCAGCAAAATACAAAAATACCCAAGTTGCATAAAAAAACAGCGAATTTCGTTATGCTGTACACGTGTTTCAACGAGTAACCCCTTATGAGCTGCTTTTGAATCAATCAATATGGAAAGCCATACCCAAAAGTAGTACAAAAGAGAAGTACTCATTACCAAAAATATCGACATAGGAGAGCAAACCCCGTTCTAAGGACATCTACCGAGTGTCATACACCGACTGAGGCCCCGATATTTTTAAGTGGTTAGAAGTTTGATAAAAAACAGTAAATTTCTATAAAACACAATGTACAATTTTTATGTCAGACAAGGTATTAGACCTTTGGAAGGGGAGATACATCTTTTTAATAATTTTGTTATTGGTATTAATGAAACACAAGTCATAATTCGCCGTTTCAGAAACTAAAGAATTGTGGGTAAATTGTACACCAAAACAACGGCAGTAGAATACCGAAGGAACAAAGCACAAGATTACACAAGATTCAGCTCCATCGGAGCTTTGATTGATATCTATAATTCAGTTCAAACCTCCATAATTCGATTTGTTGATATATATAATTCAAATCTCCATAATCGCCTTTGTGACACAGATTATTTTAGTATTGGTAAGTATATAATATGAAGAGTTCAGTTGACCAAGATTATTTTAATACATATAATTCAATTCTAATATCCATAAATCGCCTTGATAACATTGATCAGCATTTACAATGTCAAACATATACTTTATAAAGAATTCAGTTGACCTCGACTTTTAAATATCCATAAATCGCCTCAGTGACACTGATCATTACATTGTCTTTCTTTAAACGCGACAAGGACAATGATCTTGATAAAAAAATTCAAATAATAAACATTAAATATATGTATTTCATTTTAATCCATTACATTTAAATTTGCTTATGTTTCTATTTTTTTGCTATTACAGTTGAAAGGATATTCAACTTTATAGTTCGAGACGCATATTTGAGTGAATTGAAAAGAAACAACGGCAGTAGAATACCGAAGGAACAAAGCACAAGATTACACAAATCAAAGTCCAGAGACAAGGCAAAAGGAAGAACACCAAAAGACGGAAGACTAAAGACACCACATGCCAATAAAACACACGAACATTACATATACAACACAAAAAACTAAAGCACTAACAGTGTGAACTCTTAATAAACAAGAGTGACATCAGGTGCTCCGGAAAGGTTAGCATGTCCTGCTCTGTGCACAGCACCCGTCACACTGTTTGTGGGTCAATCCTGAGTAAAGTCAAAACCGGTAATATCAAATCCGGGAAGACGCGAATCTAGCTGAAAATGTCAGTTTTTATTTGTGACACTGAAATTTCATATCTATCTATGATGTCGTGGTGACGGCCATAGAATTTCTGAAGGGACGAGAGTAACAAAGGCTGAACATATCCCTGACTCAGCAGTTATTGTGACAGTGCTTTTGCTCTTTCCACAAAGCCACTGTATGTACTGCACGCTCTACAGTAACGAATTAATTGTGAAATATATACTCCATATGCTGGGGATGCAGGTATATTGCTGCAGAGGAAGGGAAAGTTCACAATTGGAAAGTCAAAATCATCACGTTTGTCATATAATCTAGATTTCAGACGTCCATGTTCGTCAATGTATAACAAAAGGTCAAGGTATGAAGCAGAATCGGGTGTATCGGTTGTCTCTTTAATTTAAGTTCATTGGGGTAGATACGATGTAAATATTCTTTAAATCTTGGGTTATTAAGAGAAAGTACATCGTCTATATATCTGAAGCTGAAATTAAAAGTCTGGGCTAGTTGTTTCTGTTTCTGTTGTATCAGCCCTTGTAAAAACTTTGCTTCATACGAAAAAAGGAAAAGGTCAGCTAAAAGTGGCGCACAATTTGTTCCCATAGGAATCCCTATTGTCTGTTGAAAACGTTTTGATTCAAAATGCTTTGATTGGTCAGGAATGTCAATAACGTAACGTCATTGGCCGAAAATCGATTGTTCTTACACCAAAATCTTAAATACAAACACTGGTACCCATAATTGATTAGTTTCTGAAACGGCGAATTGGGAATAAAATATCCATGTTATCATGAAACTAGTCTACGCTCCTTTTGTGAAATGCTTTAAAATACTTGCATTAAAATATTAAGGTTTTGAATTTAATATTTAAATAAATGAAAGTCAAATATTTGGAAAAAAGAGGCATTTGTTCCTACTTGATGTTCAGCAGTAAGGAATATTCAAGCCTTGTATGCAATTTTATTTGAGAAAGGCACAGTGAATCTTAATAAAATCGTGATTTGTCATATATGTAGAGGATCTTTAATTTCCCAGTTTTGCGTGAAAATTTAACGATGGCTTCTTTTTTATCTTGAAGAAATTGAAAGAAACCTTGTTTTCAGCAATTATGTTTTGAGATAGTAACTTCTTTTTTATACCAGAAATCAACCTTTAACACATACGTATTGTCATTATTCTGTAATATTTAAGTCTACAAGTTACTATGAAGCAATTTAGTAATTTACTAATTAAGTGTTTAGTCTTGCCCATTCTTGTTTAACGTATTTTATAAATATGATATAAGACTAAGAAAAGCCGATATGGAATTTATTCCCTATTTATCGATATCTATAAATGAATTATAGATATCAATGAATAGTAATAGATATCAATAAATCATTTTAAGATATTAATAGATATTTATGGATCAACGGCAGTAGAATACCGAAGGAACAAGGGAAGCGATGACCACAAAAATCGAAGTCCAAAGACATGGCAAAAACGGTAACAGATAAAAAGATATCTATAAATCAGTATTTATTAATATCAATAAATAATTCATTATTTAATGATATTAAAAAATATATTGATATTAAGAAATGAATTATTGATATTTACAAATGATTTATAGATATTTAAAATAGTGTACGATTTATAGATATTAATAAATCATTCATTAATTTATAAATCAATAAATGGTGCTAGTGCTATTTATTAATATCTATAAATCATTTTAAATCGAATTCATGAAATGGCTGGAGAGATGTTAAAATGACAAGAAAAAATCACGCGAGGCTTCAAGCCTATTAACAGCTCTAAAAGATAATCTTTGTGTTTCCGATAACATATAGTACGCAACTGAATTTATTCAAAATCGTATAATTGTGTTTTTAAGTTACATTTCTGCATTTTCTTGAGTTGAATATGGTGTTGTTTTATTAAATTGAAATAATTACATTTCATGAATATTCATTTGAATTCCGTCAGTTTGATAGGTGAACATCGATCACGTGGCATATCAATGTGAAGTTGCAATTCTAATGAAACACATTTGACGACGTGTTCACGTGGTGGATGCATTTGTAGAAATAGAATCCCAATGTTCATGATGTACTTCTCTTGAAATAAAGTTGTTTTTCATATTTCGGGTTTAAAATGTAATTATAAGAATTGAATGGGTTGACCGGGCGCACATTTTCAACATGAAGCGCTACCGCGCTTCATTATAAATGTGCTTCGGTCAACCCTTTCATAGTCCCTATGAAACTTCAAAATAATGCATTCAATTTTAAACCCGAAACATAAAAAACACCTTTATTTCAAGAGAAGTACATCATGTTGGGATTCTATTTCTACAAATTCATGGTTTTATGCATTTTAAACATTTTTTGGAATTATGGATTTCCTTTGTTTGGGTTCTAGTGCTGCTGATAAGGAATTATTTTCCGAAATGGCCATACAGCTCATTAAAATTATTGCAGTTTGCGTTAACATATGTGTTATGGTCTCATGTTCATTTACTCCATATCCTTTCGTAAAATATTCAATTCTTAACACAATATGCATGTTTATCAAATTACTTGTGACAGTGTATTGCATATTTTATAGGAATGAAATCGACATGCGAAATCACACAATCCGATTATTTTCACGTATTACGGAATAACTTAATATATGCAGACGTATGCAACGGTTCTTTGGATGACTGTGAAGTTTTGCCAAGTGTAGATTTTCAGGGCTTCGAGATTCAGCTCCATCGGAGCTTTGATTGATATCTATAATTCAGTTCAAATCTCCATAATTCCATTTATTGATATACATAATTCAAATCTCCATAATCGCCTTTGTGACACAGATTATTTTAGTATTGGTAAGTATATAATATGAAGAGTTCAGTTGACCAAGATTATTTTAATACATATAATTCAATTCTAATATCCATAAATCGCCTTGATAACATTGATCAGCATTTACAGTGTCAAACATTATAAAGAATTCAGTTGACCTCGACTTTTAAATATCCATAAATCGCCTCAGTGACACTGATCATTACATTGTATTTCTTTAAACGCGACAAGGACAATGATCTTGATAAAAAAAATTCAAATAATAAACATTAAATATGTATTTCATTTTAATCCATTACATTTAAATTTGCTTATGTTTCTATTTTTTTGCTATTACAGTTGAAAGGATATTCAATTTCTTAGTTCGAGACGCACATTTAAGTGAATTGAAAAAAAAAAACAACGGCAGTAGAATACAGAAGGAACAAAGCACAAGATTACACAAATCAAAGTCCAGAGACAAGGCAAAAGCAAGAACACCAAAAGACGGAAGACCAACTACGATTGGACAACTACGATTGGAGGTGTTCATCCACAAAAGAGGAACGCGCTACTTAACTCATTCATTAAAATCGTGTGCGGTGATATGATTGAAATACACTTTATTGTACTAATTTTATTGGTTATTATTAGATGTTAAAAAGAAATAAAAACTCGAAAGTACCTTATTTTTTTTTAATAAGTTCCAGTTGCTTCAAAAAAAATAATAAGTTTTTATGCAATGTAATTCAATTCATATGTAAGCGTAAAAGAAATTGAATTTCAGTTTCGCTACATATAAACTCCTTCAAAAAGGTTATTATTAAGTATAACTTTTAAAGAAATTGAATTGTTTTAGTCATTTTTAATAATTGAGTTGAAGCTGAAGACTTAAAATCTACTTTTTTTCAATCATATTTATGATAAAAGACACCCAAGTTAAATTTCGCAACATATAAACGCCATCAAAAGGTTATAATAAAGTAAAATTTTCAAAATTACAAAAACAGGAAAACAGCAAACACCTACAATGGCCAGGAACTACAATCACATTCCACAATTTACAAGCAAACTGCACCAGAAAAACAATAAT
>MJUU01036973.1:52437-64395 GCA_002080025.1 Modiolus philippinarum | reverse complement strand
AATTTTCAATTTTATTATTTCAAATTTGTAATGTCGGCAGTATCCCGACTTATACTGTTGAGTCCGATCACAACCGCTTGACCAAACCTATTGAATAGCTTTGTAGCCGACAGAGAACCCATCTACACAGTAAGTTGCAAAGGAATCCGCTCGACTGTAATTTAAATATTGGGGAAGTTTTAAAGGTCGTATAAAATTTCAATTTTATTATTTCAAATTTATAATGTCGACAGTATCCCGACTTAAACTGTTGAGAGCAAAGGCAAGCGCTTGAGCAAACTTATTTAATAAATTTGCAGCCGGCAGAGACCCCATCTACACAGTTAGATGCACAATCACAACCTATTGAATAGCTTTGTAGCCGGCAGAGACCCCATCTACACTGTTAGATGCAAAGAAATCCGTTCGACTGTCATTTAAATAATTGGGAAGTTTTAAAGGCTGGATAAATTTTCAATTTTATTTTTTCAAATTTTTTATGTCGGCAGTATCCCTACTTACACTGTTGATTCCAATGAAAACCGCTTGACCAAACCTATTGAATAGCTTTGTAGCCGGCAGTGACCTAATCTACACAGTTAGATGCAAAGGAATCCGCTCGGCAGTCGTTTAAATATTTGGGAAGCTTTTAAGGTCGGATACGTATATTATCTCAAATTTGTAATGTCGGCAGTATCCTGACTTAAACTGTTGAGTGCAAAGGCAACCGCTTTCCAAAAACCTATTAAATATCTTTGTAGCCAGCGGAACCACCATCTACACAGCTAAATGGGAAGGAATCCGCTCGACTGTCATTTAAATAATAGGGAGTGGAAATTTTGAAAATTTAATCTAAATATTTGAAATTTGCAGTATCTCGACTAACACCGTTGAGGCAAGCGCTTGACCAAACCTATTTAATAAATTTGTAGCCGGCAGAATCCCCATCTACACAGTTAGATGCAAAGGAATCCACTCGACTGTCATTTTAATATTGGGGGAGTTTTAAAGGTCGGATAAATTTCAATTTTATTATTTCAAATTTGTAATGTCGGCATTATCCCGACTCGAGTGCAAAGGCAATCGCTTGACCAAACCTATTGAATAGTTTTGTAGCCGGCAGAGACCCCACCTACACAGTCAGATGCAAAGGAATCCGCTCGACTGTTGTTTAAATATTTGGGGAGTTTTAAAGGTTGGATAAATTTTCAATTTTATTATTTGAAATTTCTTATGTCGGCTATATCCCGACTGTTAAGTGCAATGACTACCGCTTGATCAAACAATTTTATTATTTGAAATTTCTTATGTCGGCTATATCCCGACTGTTGAGTGCAATGACTACCGCTTGATCAAACCTATTGAATAGCTTTGTAGCCGGCAGAGACCCATCTACACAGTTAGATGCAAAGGAATCCGCTCGACTGTCACTTACATTTTGGGAGAGTTTTAAGGTTGGATAAATTTTAGATTTTATTATTTCAAATTTCTTATGTCTGCAGTATCCCGACTTACACTGTTGAGTCCAATGAAAACCGCTTGACCAAATCTATTGAATAGCTTTGTAGCCGGCAGAGACCCCATCTACACAGTTAGATGCAAAGGAATCCGCTCGACTGTCATTTCAATATTCGGGAAGTTTTAAAGGTTGGATAAATTTTCAAAATATTATTTCAAATTTCTAATGACGGCAGTATCCCGACTCAAACTGTTGAGTGCAAAGGCAACCGCTTTCCAAAAAATTATTAAATAGTTTTGTAGCCGGCGGAGATCCCATCTACACTGTTAGATGCAAAGAAATCCGCTCGACTGTCATTTAAATAATTGGGAGCGGAAATTTTAAGAATTTTTAATTTTGATTTTGAAATTTGCAGTATCCCGACTAACACCGTTGAGTCCAAAGGCAAGCGCTTGACAAAAGCTATCTAATAAATTTGTAGCCGACAGAACCCCATCTACACAGTTAGATGCAAAGGAATCCGCTCGACTGTCATTTAAATATTGGGGGAGTTTTAAGGTTGGATAAATTTTCAATTTTATTATTTCAAATTTGTAATGTCGGCAGTATCCCGACTTAAACTGTTGAGAGCAAAGGCAAGCGCTTGAGCAAACCTATTTAATAAATTTGCCGCCGGCAGAGACCTCATCTACACAGTTAGATGCAAAGGAATCCGCTCGACTGTCATTTAAATAATGGGGGAGATTTAAGGTTGGATAAATTTTCAATTTTATTATTTCAAATTTCATATGTCGGTAGTATCCCGACTTACAATGTTGAGTCCAATGACAACCGCTTGACCAAACCTATTGAATAGCTTTGTAGCCAGCAGAGACCCCATCTACACAGTTAGATGCAAAGGAATCCGCTCGACCGTCATTTAAATATTTGGGGAGTTTTAAGGTTTCTTAAAATTCTAAATTTTAAGAATTTTTAATTTTGATTTTGAAATTTGCAGTATCCCCACTAACACCGTTGAGTCCAAAGGCAAGCGCTCGAGGAAACCTATCTAATAAATTTGTAGCCGGCGGAGACCCCATCTACACAGTTAGATGCAAAGGAATCCGCTCGACTGTCATTTAAATATTGGGGAAGTATTAAAGGTCGTATAAATTTTGAATTCTATTATTTCAAATTTGTAATGTCGGCAGTATCCCGACTTAAACAGTTAAAAAGCAAAGGCAAGCGCTTGAGCAAACCTATTTAATAAATTTGCAGCCGGTAGAGACCCCAGCTACACAGTTACTTGCAAAGGAATCCGCTCGACTGTCATTTAAATATTGGGGGAGTTTTAAGGTTGGATAAATTTTCAATTTTATTATTTCAAATTTGTAATGTCGGCAGTATCCCGACTTAAACTGTTGAGAGCAAAGGCAAGCGCTTGTGTAAACCTATTTAATAAATTTGCAGCCGACAGAGACCCCATCTACACAGTTAGATGCAAAGGAATCCGCTCGACTGTCATTTAAATATTGGGGGAGTTTTAAGGTTGGATAAATTTTCAATTTTATTATTTCAAATTTCATATGTCGGTAGTATCCCGACTTACACTGTTGAGTCCAATGACAACCGCTTGACCAAACCTATTGAATAGCTTTGTAGTCGGTGGAGACCCCATCTACACAGTTAGATGCAAAGGGATCCGCTCGACTGTCATTTAAATATTTGGGAAGCTTTTAAGGTCGGATAAATTTTCAATAATATTATTTGAAATTTGTTATGTCGGCAGTCTACCGACTTATACTGTTGAGTCCAATCACAACCGCTTGACCAAACCTATTGAATAGCTTTGTAGCCGACAGAGACCCCATCTACACAGTAAGTTGCAAAGGAATCCGCTCGACTGTAATTTAAATATTTGGGAAGTTTTAAAGGTCGTATAAAATTTCAATTTTATTATTTCAAATTTGTAATGTCGACAGTATCCCGACTTAAACTGTTGAGAGCAAAGGCAAGCGCTTGAGCAAACTTATTTAATAAATTTGCAGCCGGCAGAGACCCCATCTACACAGTTAGATGCAAAGGAATCCGCGCGACTGTCATTTAATTATGGGGGAGTTTTAAGGTTGGATAAACTTTCAATTTTATTATTTCAAATTTGTAATGTCGGCAGTATCCCGACTTACACTGTTGAGTCCAATCACAACCGCTTGACCAAACCTATTGAATAGCTTTGTAGCCGGCAGAGACCCCATCTACACAGTTAGACGCAAAGGAATCCGCTCGACTGTCATTTAATTATGGGGGAGTTTTAAGGTTGGATAAATTTTCAATTTTATTATTTCAAATTGTAATGTCGGCAGTATCCCGACTTAAACTGTTGAAAGCAAAGGCAAGCGCTTGAGCAAACCTATTTAATAAATTTGCAGCCGGCAGAGACCCCATCTACACAGTTAGATGCAAAGGAATCCGCTCAACTGTCATTTAAATATTGGGGGAGTTTTAAGGTTGGATAAATTTTCAATTTTATTATTTCAAATTTCTTATGTCCGCAGTATCCCGACTTACACTGTTGAGTCCAATCACAACCGCTTGACCAAACCTATTGAATAGCTTTGTAGTCGGTGGAGACCCCATCTACACAGTTAGATGCAAAGAGATCCGCTCGACTGTCATTTAAATATTTGGGAAGCTTTTAAGGTCGGATAAATTTTCAATAATATTATTTGAAATTTGTTATGTCGGCAGTCTACCGACTTAAACTGTTAAGAGCAAAGGCAAGCGCTTGACGAAACCTATCTAATAAATTTGTAGCCGGCAGAGACCCCATCTACACAGTTAGATGCAAAGGAATCCGCTCGACTGTCATTTAATTATGGGGGAGTTTTAAGATTGGATAAATTTTCAATTTTATTATTTCAAATTTCTTATGTCGGCAGTATCCCGACTTACACTGTTGAGTCCAATCACAACCGCTTGACCAAACCTATTGAATACCTTTGTAGCCGACAGAGACCCCATCTACACAGTAAGTTGCAAAGGAATCCGCTCGACTTTCATTTAAATATTGGGGAAGTTGTAAAGGTCGTATAAAATTTCAATTTTATTATTTCAAATTTGTAATGTCGACAGTATCCCGACTTAAACTGTTGAGAGCAAAAACAAGCGCTTGAGCAAACCTATTTAAAAATTTGCAGCCGGCAGAGACCCCATCTACACAGTTAGATGCAAAGGAATCCGCTCGACTGTCATTTAATTATTGGAGAAGTTTAAAAGGTCGGATAAATTTTCAAGAATATTATTTGAAATTTGTTATGTCGGCAGTCTCCCGACTTAAAATGTTGAGTGCATAGCAACCGCTTTCAAAAATCCATTAAATAGTTTTGTAGTCAAAATATTATTTCAAATTTGTAATGTCGGCAGTATCCCCACTCACTCTGTAGAATGCAAAGGCCACCGCTTTCCAAAAACCTATTAAATAGTTTTGTAGCCGGCGGAGATCCCATCTACACAGTTAGATGCAAAGGAATCCGCTCGACTGTCATTTGAATAATTGGGAGCGGAAATTTTAAGAATTTTAATTTTGATGTTTGAAATTTGCAGTATCCCGACTAACACCGTTGAGACCAAAGGCAAGCGCTTGACCAAACTTATTTAATAAATTTGTAGCCGGCAGAGACCCCATCTACACAGTTAGATGCAAAGGAATCCGCTCTACTCTCATTTAAATATTGGGGAAGTTTTAAAGGTCGAATAAATTTTCAATTTTATTATTTCAAATTTGTAATATCGACAGTATCCAGACTTAAACTGTTGAGATCAAAGGCAAGCGCTTGACGAAACCTATTTAATAAATTTGTAGCCGGAAGAGACCCCATTTACACAGTTAGATGCAAAGGAATCCGCTTGACTGTCATTTAAATATTAGGGAAATTTAAAAGGACGGATAAATTTTCAATTTTATTATTTGAAATTTGTTATGTCGGCAGTATCCCGACTTACACTGTTGAGTCCAATGACAGACGCTTGACCAAGATTATTGATTAGCTTTGTAGCCGACAGAGACCCCATATACACAGTTAGATGCAAAGGAATCCGCTCGACTGTAAATTAAATATTGGGGAAGTTTTAAAGGTCGGATTATTTTTCAATAATATTATTTGAAATTTGTTATGTCGGCAGTATCCCAATTTAAACTGTTGAGTGCAAAGCAAACCGCTTTCCAAAAACCTACTATATAGCTTTGTAGCCAGCGTACACCCCATCTACACAGTTAGATGCAAAGGAATCCGCTCGACTGTCATTTAAATATTGGGGAAGTTTTAAAGGTTGGATAAATTTTCAATTTTACTATTTCAAATTTGTAATGTCGGCAGTATCCCGACTGACACTGTTCAGTGCAAAAGCAACCACTTTCCAAAAAACCTATTAAATAGTTTTGTAGCCGGCGGAGACCCCATCTACACAGTTAGATGCAAAGGAATCCGCTCGACTGTCATTTAAATATCGGGGAAGTTGGATAAATTTTCAATTTTATTATTTCAAATTTGTAATGTCGGCAGTATCCCGACTGACACTGATGAGTGCAAAGGCAACCGCTTTCCAAAAACCTATTAAATAGTTTTGTAGCATGCGGAGACCCCATCTACACAGTTAGATGCAAAGGAATCCGCTCCACTGTCATTTAAATAATTGGGAGCGGAAATTTTAAGAATTTTTAATGCTAATATTTGCAATTTGCAGTATCCCGACTAACACCGTTGAGTCCAAAGGCAAGCGCTTCGCCAAACCTATCGAATAGTTTTGTAGCCGACAGAGACCCCATCTACATAGTTAGATGGAAGGGAATCAGCTCGACTGTCATTTAAATATTGGTGAAGTTTAAATGGTCGGATAAATGGGGGAGTTTTAAGGTTGGATAAATTTTAAATTTTATTATTTGAAATTTCTTATGTCGGCAGTATCCCGACTTACACTGTTGAGTCCAATGACAACCGCCAAACCAAACCTATTGAATAGCTTTGTAGCCGGCAGAGACCCCATCTACACATTTAGATGCAAAGGAATCCGCTCGACTGTAATTTAAATATTGGAGAAGTTTAAAGGTTGGATAAATTTTCAATAATATTATTTCAAATTTGTAATGTCGGCAGTATCCCGACTTAAACTGTTGAGTGCAAAGGCAACCGCTTTCCAAAAACGTATTATATAGCTTTGTACCCGGCGGAGACCTCATCTACACAGTAAGATGCAATGGAATCCGCTCGACTGTCATTTAAATAATTGGGAGTGGAAATTTTGAAAATTTTAATTTAAATATTTGAAATTTGCAGTATCCCGACTAACACCATTGAGTCCAAAGGCAAGCGCTTGACCAAACCTATTTAATAAATTTGTCGCCGGCAGAGACCCCATCTACACAGTTAGATGCAAAGGAATCTGCTCGACTGTCATTTAATAGTGGGGGAGTTTTAAGGTTGGATAAATTATCAATTTTATTATTTCAAATTTCTTATATCGGCAGTATCCCGACTTACACTGTCGAGTCCAATGACAACCGCTTGACCAAACCTATTGAATAGCTTTGTAGCCGGCAGAGACCCCATCTACACAGTCAGATGCAAAGGAATCCGCTCGACTGTTATTTAAATATTGGGGGAGTTTTAAAGGTTGGATAAATTTTAAATTTTATTATTTCAAATTTCTTATGTCAGCGGTATCCCGACTTACACTATTGAGTCCAAGGATAACCGCTTGACCAAACCTATTTAATAAATTTGCAGCCGGCAGAGACCCCATCTACACAGTTAGATGCAAAGGAATCCGCTCGACTGTCATATAAATATTGGGAAAGTTTAAAAGGTCGGATAATTTTTCAAGAATATTATTTGAAATTTGTTATGTCGGCAGTCTCCCGACTTGAAATGTTGAGTGCAAAGACAACCTCTTTCTAAAACCCAATAAATAGAATCCACTCGACTGTCATTTAAAAATTTCGGGAAGTATTAAAGGTTGGATAAATTTTCAAAATATTATTTCAAATTTGTAATGTCGGCAATATCCCGACTGACACTGTTGAGTGAAAAGGCAACCGCTTTCCAAAAACCTATTAAATAGTTTAGTAGTCAGTGGAGACCCCAAAGGAAACCGCTCGAATGTCATTAAAATAATTGGCAGGGTAAATTTTGAAAATTTTAATTTTAATATTTAAAATTTGCAGTATCCCAACTTCAACTGTTGAGTGCAAGGGCAACTGCTTGACCAAACCTATTGAATAGCTTTGTAGCCGGCAGAGACCCATCTACACAGTTAGATGGAAAGGAATCCGCTCGACTGTCATTTAAATATTGGGGAAGTTTGAAGGTTGGATAAATTTTCATGTTATCATTTCAAATTTGTAGTGTCGGCAGCATCCCGAATGACACTGTTGTGCAGAGGCAACCGCTTTCCAAAACCTATTAATAGTTTTGTAGCCGGCGGAGACCCCATCTACATAGTTAGATGCAAAGGAATCCGCTCGACTGTCATTTATATAATTGGAAGGGGAAATTTTAAGAATTTTAATATTTGAAATTTGCAGTATCCCGACTAACACCGCTGAGTCCAAAGGCAAGCGCTTGACCAAACCTATCTAACAGTTTTGTAGCCGGCAGAGACCCCATCTACACAGTTAGATGCAAAGGAATCCGCTCGACTGTCATTTAAATATTGGTGAAGTTTTAAAGGTCGGATAAATTTTCAATTTTATTATTTCAAATTTGTAATGCCGGCAGTATCCTGACTTAAACTGTTGAGTGGAAAGGCACCTGCCTCCAAAAACCTATTAAATAGCTTTGTAGCTGGCGGAGACCTCATCTACACAGTTAGATGCAAAGGAATCCGCTCGACTGTTATTTAAATATTGGGGGAGTTTTAAAGGTCGGATAAATTTTCAATTTAGTCATTTCAAATTTCTTATGTCGCCAGTATCCCGACTTACACTGTATCCACTGAGTCCAATGATAACCGCTTGACCAAACCTATGTAATAGTTTTGTAGCCGGCAGAGACCCCATCTACACAGTTAGTTGCAAAGGAATCCGCTTGACTGTCATTTAAATAATCGGGAGTTGAAATTTTGAAAAATTTAATTTAAATAATTGGAAGCGGAAATTTAAAAAAAAAAATTATTTTATTATTTGAAATTTGTAGTATCCCGACTAACACCGTTGAGTCCAAAGGCAGGCGCTTGACCAAACCTATTTAATAGTTTTGTAGTCGGCAGAGACCCCATCTACACAGTTAGATGCAAAGGAATCCGCTCGACTGTCATTTAAATATTGGGGAAGTTTTAAAGGTTGGGTAAATTTTCAATTTTATTATTTCAAATTTGTAATGCCGGCAGTATCCTGACCGAAACTGTTGAGAACAAAGACAATCGCTTGACCAAACATATTGAAAGTTTTGTAGCCGGCAGAGACCCTATCTACACAGTTAGATGCAAAGGAATCCGCTCGACTCTCATTTAAATATGGGGAAGTTTTAAACCCATTAAAGTTTTGTAGTCGATGGAGACCCCATCTTGAAGATTTTTTGTTTTAATTGCATTAAGTATTCATTTCTATGCTGGTAAAATCCCAACTTACACTGTTCATTGCAAAGTCAAGCGCTTGACAAAACCTATTCAATAGTTTTTTAGCTGGCAGAGACCCCAATCCACACAATGAGTGGCAAAGGAATCTGCTCGACTGTCATTTAAAAACTGGGGACAGGGATTTAAAAAAAATCCATTATATATATTTTATGAAATCTGTTATGCCGGTAGTAGCCCCATCTACAATGTTGAGTGCGAATCAAGCGCTTGACCCTTTCAATAGTTTTGTAGCAGACAGGTCTACACGATTAGATGCAAACAAATCTGTCAATTAAATTATGGGGAAGGGAAATTTTAAAATTTGATTAAATAATCAAGTTCCTTAATTTGCATTTGTTATGCAAACAGTAGCCTGACGTACACTGTTGAGTATAAAGGAAAGCACTTGACCAAACGTATTCAATAGTTGTGTAGCATCTACACATGCAGTAAGATGCAAAAGAATCTGCCCGTCTGTCATTTAATTAATGGGGACGTTTTAATATTCAAGTTTCTTATTTTGAATTTGTTATGCAAGCAGTATCACGACTAACACCGTTGAGTGCAAAATTAAGCGCTTGACCAAACCTATTGAATAACTTTGTAGCCAGTAGAAACCCATTTATACAGTTAGATGCAAAGGAATCTGCTCGACTGTCATTTAAGTAGAAGAAAGGGGAATTTTTTTTAGAAAATGCATTAAATATTATATGAAGTTTATTTTTTCATTTTTTTGTGTCGACAGTGGTCCGACTTACACTGTTGAGTGCAAAATCAAGCGCTTTCCAAAATCTATTCAATAGTTTTGTAGCTAGGACCCCATCTACACAGTAAGATGCAAAGGAATCCGCTCGACTGTCAATTAAATAATGAGGAGGGGGAATATGAAATCAAGTTTATTCAAGTTTATTGAAGTTATTAAAGTTGTTAGGCCGACAGTATCCCGACACTGTTCGACAGTATCCCGACACTGTTAAGTGCCAACGCAAGTGCTTCACGAAACGTGTAATCGGAAGAGACCCCATCTACACAGTTGGATGCAAAGGAATCCGCTCGCCTTTCAATTAAATAATGGGAAGGGGGAATCAACTTTATTTGTTTAAATTTGTTATACCGACAGTAGCCAGTCTTACACGATTGGGCGCAAAGCCAAAGGCAAGTGCTTGACATAACCTAGTTTTGTAGCCGGCAGTTTGGTGCAAAGAATATTTTATAGTTTTTATTTTATACAAATAATCCATCTTATTTCATACAAATAGTTGGATTGAAAGTTTTAAATTAAGTGCGTATGCCCAAGTCCGGGGCGATTTATTCATTAAAATCTCGAAAATTATTTATTTTCACCAACTGTCACTGCCTTACAAGATTAAGAACTCTTCAAATAATTTTAATCAATATTTGCGTAAAAATGATTCGGCCAGATACACTGGGGCCGAAGTGCTACCAGAGAATTTCCTTATTAATGTAAATGGCATTAAGATGCGACTCCATTGAATGCCTTATATGCCTTATTTATGTCAATAATAAATGTATAGCAATAAGGTGCACATGACAATGTACTGTGTTATTATTTCTGCTCAATATTTCACAAAATTTACATTTGCAACATGACACTTAAGTTTTCGGTTGTATTTTATTTTCCTCCCTCCCTCGTAGGTTGTAACTCGAACACTGTCCTAGAAAAGCGCTCAGACAATATGAAGTGTAACACAAGGACATTTCTAACAAGTACAAACGTAATGGCGAAGAAGTAATCATTTTTAAGACAATGAAAACGACTGACTGGAGGCTACTATTTAACGTAGAAAATAATAAGATGATAAAAAGAACAAAACCTAGAAAAAACGGAAATATCTATTAAAATTGGTAGGATGATGATTTAACCTTCAAAACACGTTTTTGGACAATAATGTCGTCAAAAAAACAAACAACGATAGATTTAAATACACGGACGGAAAGACCGAGGCCGGATTGACCAAGGCCGGATTATCATCGGGTCGGACTGACATAGGGCCGGACTGTTCTGAGGCCGGATGATCTCGAAATCGGATTATATGCCTTATACAATACTATAGACGAGGGAACAGGGCCATTATCATTGATATTGGTCATGTTTCACAGAGCGCGCAAATGAAAGAAAAGGTGGTCCTGGTCCGAGTTGTCCGCGGGCCGAGTTGTCCTGCACCCAAAGAAGAAACCCCCTTGATTGAAAAAGATGGTATCATTTGAAAAAAAACATTATTTTTTTCCACAGCGGGTAAATCTGGGACTAATATATTAGTCCCAGGGTAAATATGCAAAAGCAAAAAATCGTACAGATTTGTTAAGTACCGTGTCCTGGCTTGGTACAGATTTTTAATCAGTTAATTATTCAACTTAAATTACATTATCTTGTAATAGCAATAAATCTCCTTATGAGGTCTTTTTATCAGGTTAGAAAAGATTTTTGTACTAAATATAAATAACTGTTCTTTTTTATTCAAACGTTAAAATAAATTTAAATTATTCTATCTATTATGGAATGAACTTAAAAATTAATAAAATATTTACAAAAATAAAGTAAGAACCTTGATGGGAACTGTGAGTGACGACCCGTACATGACAGCCAATAAATATATACCCTAGGGTGAGTTGAAATTTTTCACACCTGTCATTTAAAAGCGTAGCTATCATTGGATACCCGATAAATTACTCAAATCTGATTGACCAATCAAATTATTTCATATTCTGCTGGTGAAGAGACAGCAGTATAATTCTAATAGAAAAATATCCTCAAAAAAATTGTTGCGATATTATTTTTTGTATATTACATATCAATTCAAATTTCTTTTCAATTTCAAATAAAAACCGACTTTTCTACATTTTCAACTTAAACATTCATTTTTCTAACTTTGCTTTTTTTCTTTTTTCGTTTTTTTTTTTTTTTTTTT
>MJUU01036973.1:25730-52427 GCA_002080025.1 Modiolus philippinarum | reverse complement strand
TTTGTTTATTGTTTGCTTTTTTAAAATAAAAATTAGAGTTACAGGTTAATTTATGAATAATGCGATTTTTAAATGGATTATACATGGGTAACACGCATGAATTTGATAAACGGAATTTGAAATAGTTAAAAAAAATACTTTAAAAGTATAATTTACGCGGTGTGCACAATTTATATTATCATTCAAATAAAGACTCCTTTATAGTTTACAGGGTCCATAGATTTACCCAAAAACACCCAACAACACCCAAAACTACCTAAAAACACCAAAAAAAATATTTAAAATATACCGTTTTGAAACAAAAAATATAAACTTTATTACTCTTTTATTGTTTTTTATAAACCCGTTTTAATGACTATTGTTGATGGAAATTAAACATGTCTTATGTATTGAAATGGACACGTGACCAGTTCCATGTAAGTAATATCCCAGGACTGGGTTGCACAAAGCTAAATTAAAACTTAATAGACTATTAAATGTTAATAGTCTATTAAATTAGTAGGAAATGTTAAAGCTTAATAGACTATTAAATATTTAATAGTCTATTAACTTTTGTGCAACCCAGTCCAGATCTTTATTTCATATTTTCAGATAGCAAATAAAACTCACATTTTCAAGTTTTAATATTTACTCTTCACAGAACTAGTAATATATCCTGTTGCCGCAGTCTGGAGTCTGTTTCTTCAGTTATTTTGTATTTGTGATTAGGATTTATCTTACCTAGGATTTGTATCATAACTTGAACTTAATTATTTTGAAATAAATGTAGAAAATTTAAAATATCATTTCCACAGACAAGGAAGATAATTTACACCGTTTTTATCAAATAAAAACGTACAAAAGTATTAGGGTTAAACATCACTGCGTTGTATACAAGACAGTCAAAAATACGTATCACCGAGCATATATCCTACAGTTATTACTTCGATTTCTTTGAATAAAACTGAAATATAAATTAAAATGTTTTTAAATTTTATCATCTTGCGTTATTTTATTGTGTATTTTAACAGTTTTTGGGTACTTTGGGGGCAGTTTTTGGGAAGTTTTGGGTAGTTTTGGGTAGTAAAATGTTTTTTCATCACTTTCTTTTGAAGTCAAGAGCACATATTCTTTGATCTCCGCACTTATTATTCTTAAAAATGAAATTGTCAGAAAAATGTTTTTGTTTTACCTTTTGTTTTTGTTTTTTTAAACCTTAAATTATTTTTAATGTATACATTACCATTTCCAGGCTTGTTAATTATTTTTGGTTTACCATATTTGATTAGCAGTTGATTAGTGATACACAATGGTTTACTAATTAAAACGGAAATTGAAATCTTTTTGTTTTTTTTCATTTGTCTATACTACGACAAAACTTTATTATTAATGAGTGAAATTGTTTTTACAATACTTAAGTTTTGAATACCTTAATTTGAATCCCGAGGAACACATTACGTTATTAAAATTACACAAAATATGTTAATAAAAGTACATTTCCATGTCCTTTGTGCTGATTCAATACCCCTTTGTGCACCTTTGTGCTACTTTGTGCTCCTTTGTGCACAAAGGAGGTCCTTTGCGGTGTTTTTAGAGACCGGTTTTGGGTTAATTATATGGACCGTAGTTTACAAGCCCAAGTACGACGCAGAAATTTCCTTATTTATGAAAATGGCATTTAATGTGTATGGATGCTACTCGATTTATGCCTATTTACACCCACGTGCATCTTATTGCAGTTAATTTGATATTGACTTTAATAAATAAGGGACTAACATAATAATCGAGACAAATCTATACGAATTAAATACAATTAACATAAACATGATAAATAAGGAAATTCAAGCGTCACACTTCGACTGCGGTGCATCATTCAAAGACAAAATATGTTTTCTATGGATATATATATATATATATATATATATAAGCAGAGGTCCATTATTAGTGATAATGGATTTCTGATATAAGGCATTAGATGTGAATTTGAATTAAATTAAAAAGTTAAGCAGAGATGCCTAAAAGCCGTATTTACCATTACACTGTATGAAGAAAATTAATTTTTCTATTCAAATAAGGTTTTTATTGTATTTAAATTTATTGTTTTTAAAAGGTTATATTAAAAGACACTTTTCTTTTCTTTATATATATATTTTTTTTAAATGAAAATAAATAAATAGCACTGGACTCCTTTTTTATATATTTCTATAATGAAGTATCTTTATTATTTATTTAGATATGTACGTTTTCTAATTTCATTTTAAATTTTAAATAACAAAGAATTATGTTATTTTAATTAATTAAAAAACACACATATTAAAGAATAGATCATAAATGTCATCTTCAATATCCAAATGTACGGCTTCGTTAACAAATTGGACCGTAAAATTATTACTCAAACTTGTCAAGGTCTGGTCAAGACTTCCTGAACACCTGCCAACCAATTAAGCCATACACGGGGTATTGGGTTGGACAATTATGGTCCTTGTTTCCTGTCTCAGTAGAAATTTTATGGCTTTTATCCCTTTAATGGCTTGAATACATAGCTTGCTAGAGAAACCGACATTTACTCTTTGGTAACATTCGGGAATTAAATACAATAAAATCTAACAAAAAATTTTAAAAATAATATATTACATTTAAAATTATGAAAGTTTAAAAAAAAAACAGTTACTAGCAGAAACTGGACTTTCATTTTTGTAGTTCTGTAAATAGATTTTTGACTTTTTGTCTTGTGATTTTTTTCTCTTGTGACTTTCTGGCCGTTTATTTCCAATACATATCAAATAAAAATAAATGACGAAATTCAATTTGTTTTTATAGAAAGGCCAAAAAGCAACATTTTTGGCTTTCGCATTTTCTTCTTACTTAATTTTTTTTATCAAGATAAAGATAAAAATAGTAATGGTGCATTACACGATACCCCGCCACGTTTCACAAAAATTGTAAGTTAAAAGGGGCATAACTCCGGAACTAAGTGTACCGCTTAACCCAAAATTATACTAGGCCTGTGTTTTGTGCCGGGTAAACAATTTACATACCAAGTTTGAAGACCTTGTAAAATTTCGTTCACAAGTTATCAGTCGGAAACCCTAAAATTCGCTAGAATTTCAAAGTTTCAAGGGACATAACTCCAGAACCTATTGGAACTCTGAACCCAAAATCGAACTTGACCTGTGTTTTGTGGTAAACAACTTACGTACCAAGTTTGAAGACATTGTGTTATTTTGTTCACAGGTTATCAGTCGGTAACCCTAAAATTCGCAAAATTTCAAAGTTTCAAGGGGCATAACTCAAGAACCCCCCTTAGATCTCTGAACCCAAAATCGAACTTGACCTGAGTTTTATGTTAAATAATTAACATACCAAATTAGTAGACCTTGTGTTATTTCGTTCACAAGTGATCAGTCGGAAACCCAAAAATTCGCAAAATTTCAAAGTTTCAAGGGGCATAACTCCACAAAACCTTGGAACTCTGATCTCAATATCGAACTTGACCTGTGTTTTCTGGTAAACAACTTACATACCAAGTTTGAAGACCATGTGTTATTTCGTTCACAAGTTATCAGTCGGAAACCTTCGGGGGACGAACGGACGGACGGACGGACAGACAGACAGACAGACAGATGGACGGACGGACGGACACACGACTGAGGGTATCACATAATACCTCACCACTTCGTGTGGCGTGGTATAAAATGCATATAATTTCCCTAAAGCACTCAATTTATTTATTTAAATAATCATAACTGTCCTATATTTTTTCGGTTTTATGTATTTAATTGTATTGCGTCACAATGAGGTTCAACCCAAACACTTTTTGTACGTCTTGAATTAATATAAAAAGGAGAAATAATCACCTTTATATGTGGAAATATTAATATTAAATATTTTATATTTAATTCAAAAGAAGGAGTGGTTTTCAATAGTGTTTTGGTATGAGAAATCCTCAGCACAAATTCACGGCACCGTAACCGAAGAATGCAACAGTACATTATTAAATCCGTTTCATGTAGAGCATGAATTTGTAAAGACTTTGTCCCATGTGCAATTACTCCATATCATTTAATTGTTTATTTACAAAAATATTGATCCAATACAACAGAAATAAACAGCTACACCAAAAGCGCATGATACGCTCGTCTCCACTTAAAAAAAAAAAAAAAAAAACTGATTAAATATTATAAAAAATCCATCTGATCAAACTTGACAAGGGACTTCTAAAGTTCTCAATAATTGCATCTGACCTTAAAAGTAAAAAAATGTATATGGTTCAGGGGCAGTGATCTCATTAAATAAAAGAATATCAATGTTTTCAATAATAAAGATTAAATTTACTTATTTTTGGAAAATTCAGAGCTACATAACTCTGGAATGGAAAATCCACCAATTAAAAAAAATAAGGGAGTTATTTTCTGTGTTAATATAGAGTTCAATGTTAAACCAAGTTCCCTGCTGGTGGTTATCTTATATGGGGTGCGGAATTTCCAAACACATATTGAAGGAACCACCGAAAAACTACTGTGACCAGGTTTCGATTTAACTGGCTTGGTTTGTAAGAGAAGATCTTTGAATGTTTCCCATGGGTTCAATGTTAAAATATGTTCACAGCTGACGAGACGTTTACTTGTCGGACACATTTTTCAAAGGGGCCAAGTAGGACTTTTGTGACCAAATTTGGTTCCAATTTTCCAAACATTTTTTTAGTAGAAGACCTTTAAATTTGTTTTCTCACCGGGGGGCAATGTTAAACAAGTTTTCCCGCTGGCAACCATTTTGTATGAGGTGCGGACTTGCCGGACATATTTTTTAAAGGAGAATAACCAAGAACTGGTGTGACCAAGTTTGGATTCATTGGCCTTTTTCAGAGGAGATATTTGTCGAAATGAATGCTTTTCCATAGGGTCAAATGTTAAACTATGTTCCCTACTGTCGGCCATCTTGGCTGTGGTGTGGACTTACCAGACACATTTTACAAAGGGGCCAACTAAGGGCTTTTGTTATCAAAGCTTAATTCCAATTAGCCGAGTAGATTCAGAGGAGAAAATCTTTGGATATGTATTCCATAGGATCCAATGTTAAACTAAGCTCCCACTGGCGGCCATCTTTTATATGGTGCGGACTTGCCGGACTCATTTAAAATGACTATTGTGACTTATTTTGGATCAAATTAGCTTTGCTGATTCAGAAGAGAAGATCTTTGAATGGTTTTCCGTTTGTTCCCCGATGGCGGGCATCTCGGATCTGATTTGCGGGCGTAATTTTCAAAAGAGGCATCTAGCTCAGGACTGTTGTGACCAAGTTTGGTTTCAATTGGCCAAACAGATTCAGAGGAGGAGATCTTTGAATGCTTTCCCATAGGGTCCAATGTTAAACTATGTTCCTTCTGTTGTCGACCATCTTGGATTTGATGCGGACTTGAGAGACATATTCTGCAAGGGGAGCAACTAAAGATTATGAACAAGTTTGGTTTTCAATTGGGCAAACCATTTAGAGTAGAAGATCAATAAATATGTTAACCCGAAAGGCCCAATGTTATACTTAAGTCCCCCTCTGCCTGCCATCTAGGAAGAATTGCGGACTCACTAGACATATTTTCAAAGGGGATCACAAATGGACCTTTGTGACCAATTTTGGATTTTGGATCAAACTGGTTTCGTCGTTACAGATGAGAACATCTTTAAATGATTTCCCATAGAATCCAACGTTAAACTATGTTCCCCGCTGGCGGCCATCTTATAGATTCAAAACAGAATTCTAGAGGAGACCATATTTGATGTGGTTTCAGAGATCTATGAATGGAAAGATTACACGGGCGGACGACAGGTGACTGACAAATGATGCCAAAAGCTTACCTTGTTTGCCATTACACTATTAGTATACCAAGAAAATTCATATATGTTTTGAAAAAAAAGCACAGCTTTTCAATTTAATATGTAAAATGTTAATTCTAAATCATAGCAATAAAATTCCATATGTAGTTGTTGTAGTCCAAAAATAATATAAATATCATATTCAATTTCATGAGTCAGTTGATATAATTATTTGACCATTTTGTTCTACACCTACATATACATGAAGCAATAATATAAGTTGTGACTTTTTGTCCTGTGACCTTTTGTCCACCAATGTAAAAATGCAGATTGTGACTTTTTGTCCTGTGACTTTTTGTCCTAGGAAATTGTGACTTTCTGTCCTGTGACTTTTTGTCCTGTGACTTTCTGTCCGTTTACCCTGTAGTTGTACATTGATTAATGAACTAGTGAACATTCCATATTATTTCTTGCAACATACAATGTATGAATTAAGTTGAAATAGAAATTGTAGCGCATTTCCATTTGTTATAGTCGTTCTATTGATCATTTTGTGAATTACCAATGAAAGAAATACAGGGTTTGATAACGACGTATAGCTCATTAAGCGCCACATATAGCAAAAACACAAATGAACCCTCTTTTGTTTTTCTAGCTTTTGAATATACAAATGACGACAATGTGAAAATTAAAGAACCTTGGGGGAAACCGGCAACTCGTGCAGAAAGTACACACTGTTGAAGATCAAAGTTTGGCAAAGTATGTGAGGCGGTGTTAGCGTCAAAAATAAACAAATGGTTATGCCTAAACTTAAATAAAGTTTTGCGTAGCCCAAAGTATTTATGCTTCGCGTAATAAAATACCGAGTATTAAATATAGACGTATTTATTCCTAGACTCAAATATCTATGCTTTACCATACATATAATTATGCCTTACCTACACTTAAGTTGCAGTTAGCCTGATATATTTATGCTAACCCTATAAGCTAGTCAGAAATACACATTATATTAGGCATAAAATACTTCATGTAAGGCATTAACGGTATCATATCAAAGGCTAGGCATGATCATATATTTACGGTTAGGCATAAATGTTTGAGGCTAGGCATAAAATTTCCAGACTCGGCTTCAATATTTATTTTTGACTACCAAATCAGTCGAGATAAAATGGCATATGTAATGTATAATTAGAGTAACACCGATAAACTAAAAGTACTTTGGTTAGCTACGCCAATAATTTTTACGTGTCATCTGGAATGCTTGGAATAATAACGCAGGCTCCACAGATCTGAGTGCCCTGACCTTTGTGGAGCTCGGCACCTAGAGCCGATATGAATGGAGCCCAGAGCCTTAGTATTGGAACCTATAGACAATAGTTTGAGACAGGATCGAGCCAAAGTGCTGAAGCCCGAAGCTTCACAGTAAAAAATGTTAGAGCCCGGAGCCGAAAGCCCGTGTTATTCCTCAACAATGTTAGCACGACAGACATGAAAATTGCTTTTACATAACTTATTATTCTTCCGCTCAGCCTAAACGCCGAATAGGAAATACAAGCCAAGAAAACGTTTGCACTGAATAAAGGGCAACCACAGGCACTTGTCTCTCAGAAAAAAATCCTCTATACCCTTACGTAAGGGTATAGGTTTTTTTGAGAGACAAGTGCCTGTGAGGGCAACTCAGAATGATACGACCCTATTCAGGGCTCAGTTGGGACATATACAGACAAGTGTTAACAAAAAATAAGACGTGGACAGAGATAAGTGAAACTTTTTATTCATACCCTATGGAAAATTAATCTAGAGGCTCAGAGACTGAGTCTGTATCGTTCATCTGACAATATGCTTCTCTGCATGCAAATGCTGATGACCAAAATTATGTTTTTTCTAATGGGGCATGTTAAGCTATGTTCTCCCCTGGCACCAATTTTTTGTCAGATCATAATGAAATGTGTAATCTTTCTATTTGATCATCCATACATCATTCCAATACGGTTTAGTTAAATTTGCTTCAAAAGTTTTAGAGCTGATGATGAAAAAGACGATTTTCTCATATAGTCTTATGTAAAACTATGTTCAGGGCTGGCAGCAATGATTTTTGTCCGATCCGGCAGAATTGAGCAATACCTGTGAAGAATCTTCCACACATCACTTGAATGATGTATAATTGAATTTGCTTCAGTGGTTTCAGAGAAGAAGATGCAGATGTGATTTTTCCAATAGGGCCCAATTTTAAACGATGTTCCGCACTGGCAGCCATGTTTTGTGTCAGATCGAAACAAAATGAGCAATTTTTGTTAGAGACCTTCCATACATCACTCTTGTGAAGTTTGGTTGAATTTGCTTCAGTAGTTTCAAACTAGATGAAAATGAATGATTTTCGATTAGGGTCAAATGTAAAACGATGTTACGCACTAGCAGTCATATTTTGTGTCGGATCGAAACAAAATTAGCAATCTTTGTAAAGGACCTTCCATACATTCATGTGAAGTTTGGTTGTGTTTGCCTCAGTAGTTTCAGAGTAGAAGATAAAAATGTGATTTTCCCTTAGGGTCCAATGTTAAACAATGTTCCGCAAGTGGACACATTTCCTGTCGGGTGGGAATGATTGAAAAATCTTTGTACAAGACCTTCTTTACATCATTCCTGTGAAGTTTGGTTGAATTTGCTTCAGTGGTTTCAGGAGAGAAAAATGAAAATGTGATTTTTCCATAGGGTCCAATACTAAACATAAGTTCCGCGCTGGCCGCCATGTTTTTTGTCGAATCAAAACGAAATGAGCAATCTTTGTAAGAATCAGAATCAGAATATTTTATTGATATAAAATCCAAACTATAGGATTGTTATCAACACATACACAATACAAAATAATAAAGAACATTCTATAGAGCTTGTAAAGAACATTCTATAGAGCTTCCTTTAAAGTTTGGTTAAATTTACTTCAGTGGTTTCAGAGAGAATACAAATGTAATTTTCCAATAAGGTCCAATGTTAAATCCAAGTTGCGCGCTGGCGGATACGTTTTTTATCGGATCAGAAGAAAATGAGCAATTTTTGTAAAGGACCTACTATACACCATTCCTGCAAAGTTTATTTGAATTTCCTCCAGTAGTTCAGAGAAGAAGATAGGACTGTGAGTTTTCAAATAGATCCCAATGTTAAACCGAAGTTCTGCGCTTGCGGTTATGTTTTTTGTTGGATCAGAACGAAAGGAGCAAACTTTGTAAAGGATCTTCCTTAACTATTCCTGTAAAGTTTGGTTAATTTTACTTCGCTGGTTCAGAGGAGAAGATGAAAATGTGAAAAATTAGCTGACGACGGACAGCAAGTGATGGTAATAGCTCACACACCCTTTGGCTTAGGTGAGATAAGAAAAAAACAAAGCACCTTACTTTTAGAAGATTCAAACTAAACAAACCACGGAAAAATTAATTGAAAAATACAAATTTTGGATACTTTGTAAGAAAATGATATTTCTCGCCAAATACCAGATTCTATTAATGTACAATTCTGTTGCCACTGGTTTATGATCAGCAAATGAATGAGCTTTGAACATTTTCAACACATTTTTAAAGGGAACTATTAAGTACAATTGTGAAAAGTTTGGCTTTTGCTGGTCTTTTAGTTCCAAAATATGTCATTGGAACTATGTTAACCACTGGCAGCCATCTTATATGAGATACAAACATACCAATCACAAAATTTGAAAGGAAAAATCCAAGAACTATCATCATATTTTTTTTTAAATTGTTATTGTGGTTTCAAGAGAATAGATATTTGATTCCCAGAAGGTCTTATGTTAACCTATGTTCCCCGGATGCAACGATCTTGGATAAGATATGAACCTTGAAAATAAACTTTATCACAGGGGATCACTCAGGAATCATCATGTTCACGTTTGGTTCCAACTGGCTCTGTAGTTCCAGACGACAATCTATGAAAGGGTTTTTCCATTGAGAACAATCCTAAACTATATACCTTGCTGGCGGCCATCTTGAATAAGTGTAATCATTGATTTTTTGTAGGGGCCCATCAAAGAACTATTGCGGATAAGTTTTGTTTCAATTGGTTCGGCAGTCTTTGCATGGAGAGAAGATCTTTAAAATTGCTCACATAAGGTCAAATGTTAATTTTGTTCCCCGCCTGCAGTCATCTAGGATAACCTGAACCTGAACATTTTTACAGGGGATCACCCAAGAATTATTGTGGTTAAGTTTGGTTCCAATTGTCTTATTTGTTTCAGGGGAAAAGATCTCTTGATGAGTTTCGCAGATGCTCCAGTGTTAAACTATCGTATCTGTTGGGTAAGGTGCCATCCTGAACAAGAGGCTCTCAAGAGGCTGATCGCTCAACTTGACCATGGATGACAATAAATACGAATGGACTTTCTTATAGGGTCCGATGTAAAACTTTTTTTCAAGCCGGAGGCCACGTCGGGATTGATGCAGACCTGTCATACAAAAAATCGACGAGTACCATCAAAGAACTAATGTGATTATATTAGTATGAAGTTTTATAAAGTTTGGCTCTAATTGGATAAGTGGTTTCTTTGAATGGGGGTTTAATGTTTAACCATGTTCTCTGCTGTTGGCCACCTTTTTAGAAGGGCAATCATGGACAACTGTGATTAAGTTTGTTTTTAGTTCGAGTAGTAGTACAGAAAAGATCTTTGAATGTGCTTTGTTAAATATGTTCGCACTGGCGGCCATCTTGGATTAGGTTTGAACCTGAAAAGAAAACATTTTTTTGTAAGGGGACTATCCAAAGACTATTAAGCTGAAGTTTTGTTTAAATTGGTTTAGACGTTTCAGAGAAGATTTTGATAGTTTTCCCATAGGGTTAATTGTTAAACTATGTCTCCACTGGTGGCCATCTTGGATATTGTGCAAATCTGAAAAAAACTTTTTTATAGGGACCACCTGAAGACTATTGTTGCCAATTTGGGTTTTGAATGGCTCAATAGTTTCAGAGGAAACAAGAGCTGTCGCCGAATGGCAGCCAACTATACCCCCCGCTCATTGAACCCTGAATCGATATGGTAAGTGTAAATTTAAGATGGTGTGGACACAGTTCAAGTGTGGACAAAATACAAGTACGGACACAATGATATAATCTTCAAGAAAGAACTATCTATATTTTACATTTTACACAAAAATCATAAGCAAGATAAGCATTAGAGAAATTTTGAAAACAACTTTTCAAGAGGATTGCTATGAAAAAAGTGTGTCTCGCAAAGAGTTTGATTTCACAATATATTTCTTTGAAAAAAAAGATCACTGCAGAAGGAATCAAGGAAAATCACAGTCAAATAACCTCCCCTTCCTGGTTTCGTACAATAGTTATATTCCTTCATACACATCTCCATATAGTATCCTTCCTTTGTCTAAAGTTTCGTTAAAATCCTTCAAGTTGCGCTTACGAGGATACCAATAATACGAGGTAACCCATAAATATGGAATCAATGAAAATTCGAAGTCCAATTATCCCTTCTTCCTGCTTTCTGACAATAATTATATTCCTTCATGCACTTCTATATATAGTGTTCTTCCTTTGTGATAATTTTCATCAAAATCCTTTCTGTGGTTTAAGAGGAGTTGCGCTTACGAAGTAACCCATACATGGGGAATCAATGAAAAGTCAAAGTCGAATTATCTCCCCTTCCTGGTTTCGGACAATAATTATATTCCTTCATGCACATCTCCATATAGTGTCCTTCCTTTGTGTAAAGTTTCATAAAAATCCTTCGAGTGGTTTAAGAGGAGTTGCCCTTACGAAGTAACCCATACATGGGGAATCAATGAAAAGTTAAAGTCCAATTATCTCTCCTTCCTGGTTTTGGACAATAATTATATTCCTTCATGCACATCTCCATATAGTGTCCTTCCTTTGTGTAAAGTTTCATTTGAGTGGTTTAAGAGGAGTTGCGCTTATGAGGTAACCTATACATAGGTAATCAACAAAAAGTCAAAGTCGAATTATCCCCCCTTCCTGGTTTTAGACAATAACGACCTGTCACCGAATGGCAGAAAATATACCCCCGCTCATTGAACCCTGAATCGATATGGTAAGTGCAAAATTAAGTTGGTGTGGACACAATACAGGTGTGGACACAGTACAAGTGTGGACACAATGATATAATCTTCAAGAAAGAACTTTTCACAAGGGTTCTAATGAAAACACTCTGTCTAAATCAGACAAATATAAAATTCACCTTTTTTCAGCCTACTTGACATTTTACACATCTACATATAGTGTTCTTCCTTTGTCTAAAGTTTCATCAAAATCCTTCAAGTGGATTAAGAGGAGTTGTGCGTACGAGGTAACCCATACATTGGGAATCAATGACACCTCAAAGTCGAATTTTCTCCCCTTCCTTGTTTCTAACAATAATTATATTCCTTCATACACATCTCCATATAGTGTTCTTACTTTGTGTAAAGTTTCATTAAATTCCTTCAAGTGGTTTAGGAGGAAGTGCGCTTATAAGGTAACCCATACATGGGGAATCAACGAAAAGTCAATGTCAAATTATCTCCCTTTCCTGGTTTCAGACAATAATTATATTCCTTCATGCACATCTCCATATAGTGTCCTTCCTTTGTGTAAAGTTTCATCAAAATCCTTCTAGTAGTTTAAGAGGAGTTGCGCTTACGAGGTAACCCATACATAGGGAACCAACAAAAAGTCAAAGTCAAATTATCTCCCCTTCCTGGTTTCTGACAATAATTATATTCCTTCATGCACATCTCCATATAGTGTTCTTACTTTGTGTAAAGTTTCATTAAATTCCTTCAAGCGGTTTTAGAGGAGTTGCGCTTACGAGGTAACCCATACATGGGGAATCAAAGAAAAGTCAAAGTCAAATAACCTCCCCTTCCTGGTTTCAGACAATTATTATATTCCTTCATGCACATCTCCATATAGTGTTCTTACTTTGTGTAAAGTTTCATTAAATTCCTTCAAGTGGTTTAAGAGGAGTTGCGCTTGCAAGGTAACCCATACATTGGGAATCAACGAAAAGTCAAAGTCAAATTATCTCCCCTTCCTGGTTTCAGACAATAATTATATTCCTTCATGCACATCTCCATTTAGTGTTCTTACTTTGTGTAAAGTTTCATTAAATTCCTGCAAGTGGTTTAGGAGGAGCTGCGCTTACGAGGTAGCCCATAAATGGGGAATCAACGAAAAGTCAAAGTCAAATTATCTCCCCTTCCTGGTTTCAGACAATAATCATATTCCTTCATGCACATCTCCATATAGTGTTGTTACTTTGTGTAAAGTTTCATTAAATTCCTTCCAGTGGTTTAAGAGGAGTTGCGCTTACGAGGTAACCCATACATGGGGAATCAATGAAAAGTCAAAGTCCAATTATCTCCCCTTCCTGGTTTTGGACAATAATTATATTCCTTCATGCACATCTCCATATAGTGTCCTTCCTTTGTGTAAAGTTTCATCAAAATCCTTCAAGTGGTTTAAGAGGAGTTGCGCTTACGAGAAGTGTGGACAGACGGACAGACAGACAGACAGACAGACAGGGTGATTCCTATATACCCCCCAAACTTTGTTTGCAGGGGGTATAAAGATCTCTTAAATTTTTTTACACACTGTCCAATGTTACACTTTGTTCCCTGCATTTGGCCATCTTAGATAATATGCGAACCATTTGTGAAAAAGTGTGTTTCCAATTGGCTCAGTAACTTTAAAGAAGAATCTGTAAAGGTTTTTCCAATAGGGTCTAATGATCTCCAATGTTAAACTATGTTTTCTGTTTGTGAGCCATCTTGGGTAGGGTTCGAACCTGAAAAATCTTTTTTAGTGGACTAGCCAAATACTACTATGACCAAGCTTGGTTTCATTTGGCTCCGTAGTTTAAGAAGAGAAGTTCTCTGGAATGTGTTTTCAAATGGAGCCCAAAGTTCAACTTTGTTCCCAGCTGTCGACCATCTTGAATAAGGTGCAAACCTGAAAAACAACTTTTTGTAGGGACCACCAATAGACTATTGTGGCAAAATTGGGTTTGGATTGGCTCAATAGTTTCAGAGAAAAAGATCTTAAAAGAGTTTTCCCACAGGGGCCAATGTTACACTATGTTCCCTGCATGTGGCCATCTTGGATAAGATGCGAACCTGAAATACAATTTTTGTGATAGTGACCACACAAGGACTGTTGTGCCCAAGTCAAGTTAGGTTAAAAATGGTTCAGTAGTTTAGGACGAGAAGATCTATGTTCTCCGCTGGAGGTAATCTAAATGAGGTGCTTACCTGGAAAACAATATTTTTGTAGAGGACCATCCAAAGACAATTGTGGCCAAGTTTACTTCAAGTTGGCTGAATAGTTTCAAAGCAGAATATCTTTGAATGCATTTAAAATTCATTGTTAAACTATGTTCCCAGATGGCGGCCATCTGGGATAAGGTTCAAACTTGAAAAACAAACTTTTTGGAGGGGAAAACAGAAGAAGTTAATACTTGGGCCAAGTTTGGTTCCAACTGGCTCAGTAATTTTAAGGAAAGAGGATCTCTGTAGTATTTTTCCATAGGGGCCAATGGTGGCCATTTTGTATGAATAGTGAACCTTTTAAGGGACTTCCTAAGGCTATTGTGAAAAAATGTGATTCCAGTTGGCTCAGTAACTTAAAAAGAAAAGCTCTCTAAATGCAAGAAACTTAAAAGGATAAGATCTCTAAATGTCTTTTCAAATAGGATCCAATGTTAAACTATGTTTTCCTCTTTAGAGGCATCTCGGGTAAGGTTCGAACCAGAAAATTACCCTATTTAGTGGACTAGCCAAAGAATACTGAGGCCAAGCTAGGTTTCATTTGGCTCCATAGTTTCAGAAGCGAAGTTCTCTGAATGTGTTTTCAGATGGGGCCCAAAGTTTAACGATGTTCCCTGCTGTCAGCCATCATGGATAAGGAGGCAACCAGATTTATTTTTAACATTGAACCCTATGAGAAAACATATTTAGAGATCTTCTCCTCTGCAACTACTTGGTTACACTTGCCCTTTGCTGTTTCCCTTAAAAAATTGTTTTTCAGATTCAGAATTTGAAAGACAACTTTTTAAAAGGGAAACAGCAAAGGGCACCAACCAAGAACTGTTGTTGCCAGGCTTGGTTCGAATTCACTCAATAATTGATCGGAGGAAAAGATCTTTAAATCAAAGTTTCCAATGGACAAAGGAACCACCGGAGGATGGACAACAGTTGGACAAAAAGTGATAGCAAAAGCTCACCCTGCATTTAGCTAAAAACAAGATTCAAGCCCATTCTGTCACTGATAGCTAAATAATGATAAGAGCTATTGTAGAAAAGTATGGCCACTTTCCTGTGAAATTATTTCACTCAGCATACCAATGTCGTAAAAGCATTAAATCTTCTCCAAAACTGTTTTATAAAGCCATCTATTATAATACACTATCAGAACAAAATCAATTCAAATGCAATTCAATACTTTAAGATGAAAAATTCGACCAATGAACTTGCCACTTGAATGCAATTTTGACAATTTTTGCAGGCTTTTGTCAAAATTGTTTGTATAGGACATCCAGAACCAAACTATTCCAACTGCCAGTTTGATAGGCAAATGTATACACACTCGCGACAAAAAAATTGGTTTGGGTTCTGAGTGTCCTTCAAGAAGTATCATCTTCTCAAACAATGTGAATAGCTAAAATGGACACAAGGATTTTTACAGCCATGTTCGACTGTTAATATGTCAGAAAGCCTACAAGGTTGAACCCAACCTAAATCAAACCTGAACTAGAGGCTCATACGAGCCTGTATCGCTCACCTGGTCACTGGTTTTATTCATTGTCACAAATAGACCACCCATTCATACTATAAATCAGTTCAGCAGATGTTACATTTTCATTCTTGGATGAGGTACAAACTAAAAATCACAAACTTTGGAAGGGATCACCTAAAGACAATTGTAACCAAGTTTGATTCCAATTGGCTCAGTAGTTTCAGAGGAGAAGATTTTTGAATGCATTTCCCATAGGGTCCCTATGTTAAACTATGTTCCCTGCTGGCTGCCATCTTGAGTGAGGTATGAACATAAAAATCACAAACTTTGAAGAAAAACATCTAAAGACTATTGTAACCAAGTTTGGTTCCAATTGGCTCAGTGGGTTCAGAGGAGAAGACATTTGAATGCATTTCCCATAGGGTCCCTATGTTAAACTGTGCTCCACACTGGCAGCCATCTTGGATGAGGTAAGAATGTAAAAATCATATACTTTAAAAGGGACTACCCAAGGACTATTGTGACAAAATTTGGTCCTCATTGGCTCAGTGGTTTCAGAGGAGAAGATCTTTGAATGCATTTCCCATAGGGTCCTATGTTAAACTATCTTCCCCGCTGGTGGCCATCTTGGATGAGATGTGACCCTGCTGGACATATGTAGAAATTGTAGTTCTGGAAAACCTCAACCCTTTTGCAATTCACATTTTACCTTTATCTCAAACAGTTTTTATAATAAAAGTAAAAATGTTCAAAAATTGTGAAAATTCACAGAAAAAGCGGCAATAACTCCTATGTGGGTTGTCAGATTTTCTTCAAAATTGCAGGACATGTAGATCTTACTATAATGACCATTTTTGTTATACAAACTTCACTTCTATCTTCTATCAATTTCAATATATAAGACCAGAAGTAACGAAAAACTGAAAATTTTTAGGAAAAGGGGCAATAACTCCAAGACGGGTAAACAGATATTCTCCAAAATTGCAGGGCAGGTAGACTTCATCATGCTGATCATTTTTACTCCATGTCAGAATTTTGATATCTGTAATGGTTTTCGAGTAATTTGCAAAAAACAGCAATTTACCCCTATGTTCTATTTTTAGTAACAGCGGCCATGTTGTTTGGTCTACGGACATAAAAATCCCAAACTTGAAAGAGCATACCCTGGTGATGATTCAGGCCAAGTTTGTTTAGTATTGGCCAAGTAGTTTCAGAGGAGAAGATCTTTGAATAAAAGTTAACGGACGGATGGACGACGGACGGACGACGGATGCCGAGTGATGGCAAAAGCTCACATGGCCTTTGGCCTGGTGAGCTAAAAACTGGGAGTAAAACTACCAAATATAAACCCCTGCACCCCAGTTTGATTCAAGAAATAAAAAAATCGGATCTAATTACATTTAAAAAATAGTTCATGCAAAAAGGCAATATGCACTGCACATTCTGTGAAAGTTTCAGTGAATTTTACCGTATGATAAAGCAGGAGTTGTCGATATACAAAGTGTGCATCCGTATGGCAGACTGACAAACGCTTAAATGGACAGACAGACAAACCAACGGGCCTCATGATGCCCCACTAAACATGGGTGTAATAAATGCAGCACAGCCCCTTTACATCCAGTCTTTATACATTTTCTGATTCAGTATAAACCCAACACATCTTTACAGCAAAACCTGCAGTATCAAAGTAGTTCACTTCCTTAAGGTGTCTCCATGGTATTTTTCTGCCATTTTTGTTTAAAACTTGTTCATTTAGGTTTTATACATTCATAAATTAGGCAAAATAGTTTTTTTTCAATGTAAAGAAAGTTCCAAAGTATTTCAGGTTTGTATTCTTTATCCCTTTTACAACATTTCCATTGCAAAAAGGTGAACTTAAAAACATGTGCCTAATTAAATCTATTGCTAGATTTGCAGAACACGGAAATTATTCAAAGGACTTCATTTGATAAAAGAATTCAATATAGATATCAATAGAGAAAATAAAATTTCCCAATTCATGTCTCTTATTTTTACAGTGACCCCTAATTTTATTTTTTTATATTTAAACAATATAATTTGTTTAACATGTTTAAAACACATGCAAAGTATGAACAAAAACCCTCATAAATTTCATTGCATTTTACAATGTAAATCTTTAGAAAATTATAGGAAACAATTTTTAGACAAGTTTTATTATAAAAGACCAAATGTTTCAAAATTTGGAAAATTGTTTAAATTAAAAAATGTACCCAAACTTAGAAAGCAAATTTATTACAGTTGTTTCTTCTTTAGTAATTCCTCCAGGTAAACACCTTTCCTCTACTTTTGGTGACTGTTTATCTTTAAGAAGTCGCCCTCTATTTTATTTCAAATAGGTATGTATTATATGTGTGTTTACTTATATAACACGCATAACTTTATCTAGTCTTGTCATGCGTGCATGTTAACATTTATGTTGTTATATGTATTCAGTGTTCATTATACCAATGTGTAAACAACGGTTTATAAGAACGAAATATCTTGTCTAAAAAGTCATTTTCCCTATCATTTCTACGTTTCAATTTCAGTTTTTGCGCTTAAATGCACAGTGACCCCATAATTTTATAATAAAATTGTTTTTATTTTATATTTTGAACAATAATACATATACAAATGTATATTTCTACACAGATAATTTCACAAAATTCTATAATATGAAATCAATACCCTGTAGACACCTTAACACAGTTTTCACTGTATTGAGTAAAACTTAAGGCAGTACCAAACACATAGGGAAGATAACTATAAAATCACCTTAACACTTTAATTCAATATAATTTGATTACAGAATTTAAACTTCACACTGACATGGTAGTTTTGCTGCATGTATTACTACAATTATGGAAAATTTTCAAAGAAAAATTTGTCCTTGAAATGATTTTGAAATTTAAAACTTTTCTCTCAAATGTTTAAAATAAACAAGTCAACAAAAAATTACCAAAAATTAAATTCATATGGTAGTATTGTAAGAAAAGTTTAAGTTGACTGGGCGGAGTTACCTGTCACTCAGGATTTGATCATTCCAAACCACGAATAGATACAAGAGATCAAATGCATCTTTATCTGATCAATAGATCAATAATTGTTTGATTGGTGAATGTTCCCATCTTTATCTTGGGGCATACCAAATACAAACTATATTTGTTTTTGAAAAGTTCTCACTATAAAGATAAGTACATGAGTTCTAATGATAACTTGATTGTAATTTGTTAACACCTTATGTTGGCACTACACTGAAAAAGTAGATTAACCCAAGTTTGAAGTTTAAAGCAAACTCCGCCCAGTCAATCTTAAGTTTTATTACAATATGCATGCATTCAAATCAGGGACATTCTCAGCTTAAATGCTACACTAAATAAATGTGTACCTGAGAATGATTAAATGGTGTGGAGAAATTTTTACTGCATGTAAAAAAGTTGGCAGTTCTTTGAAGAAAGACAAGTAACATATGCTATGTTTTATTAGATCCTGAAGTAGAAGAGTTCTGTCCCTTTACAAGATGGAAGGATTTAGGTTCTACAGAATTTGCCTTCATGGTAATATCATGTTCATTACTTGCATTAATAGACTTCTCTAATCCCTGAAATAAAACCATATTATTTATTATATACAATGTATCATATATTGTATTATTGTTATACAATGTACTGTAATTGATAATTTCTTTTATTATATTGTATTTTTGTTTCATTTACTAGTAATTTATAATATTGTATTTTTGTTTCAATTACCAGTAATTTATAATATTGTATTTTTGTTTCATTTACTAGTAATTTATAATATTGTACTATTAGAAATTTACTTCTTATTTGTGTTTCTCTCCCAATTTCAGAACAATACACCATTTAGGTTATCAAAACAGCTTTTAAATTCCTTATAAATGTGTTTAAACTTCCTGAATAATCTGAAACATTTTTATGGCCACATGGTGTACCAGTTCAGACAGGTAATAAAGTCTGTCAGATATCATTTGGTTTTATGCATTTGAAACATTTTTTGAAATTATGGATTTCCTTTGTTTGGGTTCACTTCTAGTGCTGCTGACGAGGAATTAATTTCCGAAATGGCCATACAGCTCATTAAAATTATTGCAGTTGCAGTAAACATATGTGTTATGGTCTCATGTTCATTTACTCCATATCCTTTCGTAAAATATTTAATACAGGAGTTTGTCTTTTATTGCAGTGTGGAGTTGGTAAAACAATTCCCCGTGGTAGAGATGTATGCTCTTTATTTTTCTTAGATATGTTGTACTTGTACATGAGATAATATCTCATGTGTACACGTTGTTCAATTACTATTATGTTACTTTATGTAAATTCTAAAACCTACGGATTAACTCCCTCCATCGTACTTTTGTCTTTAGCTATATTTGATATTACTGATTATTTGGATATCGTTTGGTTTTATGCATTTGAAACATTTTTTGAAATTATGGATTTCCTTTGTTTGGGTTCTAGTGCTGCTGACGAGGAATTAATTTCCGAAATGGCCATACAGCTCATTAAAATTATTGCAGTTGCAGTAAACATATGTGTTATGGTCTCATGTTCATTTACTCCATATCCTTTCGTAAAATCTTTCACTTTTCAAAAAACTTTACAAAGAAATTGCATTCTTTCCACTCCCTGGCAGACACCATAGACCACAATTTTAACATTACAATCCTGAGAAATTATGATTTGCTGCTAAATAGTTTTAAATTGCAATTTCACTGTATTACTGGGGGTAGGAGTTATTTTTGAAAAATTCATTAATCATACTGTGCAGTGTCACTGAGTGTGTAGTTTTGACTTCATCAGATAAAACAAGAATATAGATATAGACTATGTTAACATGGAAAAAACTTCTATTACTTCCTGATTTTGATTTCTATTGGACTTCCAAATGTTTTGGTTGGATCTGCACTGTTGAGACATAAGTTGTCGAAATGCGCATATGCAGAATATAAATTAACAGTAACTTCGGTATTTTGTCATTTTATATATGGCCTTCTAACAAGCAACTTCAACAACTGCATGCAATGCAAAATTAAATAGCATCCGTAACAATGTAACATTAAATAGCATCCACCATGAAATAGTTTCCAAACTAAATCAAAATTCTGTTTTAATGGAATAAAGCTGGAATTTTTATCTAATAATGTCATTATCTTAAAAGATATACAAGTATAATAATCATTACATATTTTCCTTTGCATTAGGCCATGAAAAATTACTTTATTGGTTCTCAGGCCCTCCCTCATCTTATTGGAGACTTAAAAAAGGCCCCTCATTGACAATATTTTTTGCCATTTCAGTAAAATAAAAATAAAAAATCACCTCCCTCACTACATTTTTGGTGGTTTTTACAATGTAAAAACATAGAAAGCAGCCACAGCCTGCTAAGCTCACCTCCTTGCACAGCATTGTCACATGTGGGACATGTCAGTGAACAGGAATGGAGCTCCCCTTAGGGTCGTTGTCTCTTTGACACATTCCCCGTTTCCCTTCTTTTTCTTATAATCATTCTTTTTACAGTCTGCATCTGAAGCATGCATTGTTGTTGTTATCCCAAAATGCACCACACATACCTATATGGTTGCTGTGAGACATTTCAGTAAGAGGGAGTCTACTTTAACCATTTTACCTAACTAAGTCCCTCATGCATAAAATGTAGGTCACAGACAGCATCCAAAGCATGCGTTGTTGTTGTCATCCAAAAATGCATCATACATACCAATATGGTTGATGTGGGACATGTCAGTAAGCGGGAACGGACTTTAACCATTCTATCTAACCAAGTCACTCATGTGTAAAATGTAGGTCACAGACAGCATCCGAAGCATGCATTGTTTTTGTCATCCAAAATGCAACATACATATCAATATAGTTGATGTGGGCCATGTCAGTTAGACTTTAACCATTCTACCTAACCAAGTCGCTCATGCGTAAAATGCAGGTCAGAAACAGCATCCGAAGCATGCATTCCAGTTGTCATCCAAAAATGCAACAGGCATACCAATATGGTTGATGTGGGGCATGTCAGTATGCAGGAATGGACCTAAACCATTCTACCTAACCGGATGCCAACGCCGACACTAGGGGTATCACATAAGCCCCTATCTCTTCGTGAGGTGAGCTAAAAATGCCTCACCTATTTTTTGGCAAATCAAAAGATAAAAAAAATTACCTTCCTCCCTTATCACTTTCAATGAAAATGGCCTGATCATGAGAACCAATTAATGAACTTTGCATGGCCTTATTACTTATATTTCTGAAAAGAATTTCATCAGCACATAGATGTCACACTCGACAAAAAAAAATGTTGTCTTACATTATTACATTTGGAATTTTTACATTACTCTATACTCTTTTATTAACTTAAAAAAAAAAGTTTTTATGACAGTTATTGGAAGAAAATTCTGGAACCAGATTTAACCTAATGCCAGCGTTTGCTAGTGCCAGCACCAAGTCCAGCTATCCTGAGTTCCTATCGTTATTTACATTTGTCTCTAGTCTGCTATTTGGTTATTCTGGTCAGTTCCAATGTGGATTGTGGCATGTGATTGTAGTTTTTGGCCATTGTAGGCGTTTACTGTTATCTTGACTATATAACATTCACAAACTTACCAATCTATATTCAGAATTTTGCAAAAATTACAAATGTGCATGTCTTTTTAAATCAAGGTAATAATGTACTTTTTTAATCGTTACATTCCACTTAAATAAATCTTAAGTTACCTTTCTCAGTTTTGCAGCTTCAATGTGTTTGGCCTTCTTTGGAGCAATAACTCTGCCTGCAAAAAAAAAGAAAGATATTTTATTTTCTCTCTCAAACTTGAACATCCTGTGCAAAATTATCCTTCAAACCAAAATTGCTGTGAAAGAAATTCTAGGGATTGTGAAAAATTATGATATGAGGAAAAGTTGTGGGTCTACCTGTATTGGGTTTTATTCGTATGTTTACTAAACTATAGGGAAACGGGACAGATAAAGGGGAGGTTTGGCTACCCATAAACTGGTTTAACCCTATCGCTGGCTTTTGTTAGTGCCCATACCAAGTCCTATCGTTGTTTACGTTTTTTGTCTTATTTGTGTTTTTTCTTTGTATATAGTACCCTAGCATATTGTGGCATGTAATTATGTAGGTGTTTCCAGTTGTCCCTTTTATTTCATTTACATTTCTTTGATCTGCTATTTAAATATCTAAATAAATATATAAATATATTTTTTGTTTGTGCTTTATAATAGCATGTCTTTTTTCATTGCATTTAAGAGACTCAAACTGTCGAAATCGCTATCTGCAGAACGCCAAGGATGAGAGCAAATGAAAAACTAAATAAATATTAACTGATTAAGTCCACTCATGACCTTATGATTTCTTAATTTGACCCTTTTCAACAAAATCCATAAATTCTTCAAGTTTGTCTGATTTTTGTCTATATTTTGCAGGAGAAATTGTTCCACTGTTTCAAACAACTTTTTATTTGGTACAATAACAATAACAAAATACCGAAGTGTACAAATGAGTTATTTATTCTTTAAACATGTTAAAATATTTTCTAGTATTTGACAGTGAATGAGCATGATGAGGGGAAGTATCATAGCCACAAAATCAGTCATTTGTCCTGTTTTGTCAAATACATGTATGGCCCTTTTCATTTGTGATGTCATTACACCATCATAAATGCTTAATTGATCATTTTCTTGGAATAAAGACATTCACTACAAAATTTATTATCATTTATGAAGTAGTAAATAATGCAGATATTCAAATTCAGGGTCAAAAATAGGGTCTAATTGCCTCTATTCCTTTTCTGTATTTTCCATGTATTTTTTGCTATAAATAAGTTTTTATTGAGACTAGATATAGACCAAGGCTTAAATGAAAATATGCAGGGCATGACAGGCATCTTTACTCACTAAGGGGAATGAAAAGGACAAACCACAATTGTGACTAATTTTGGTTCTAATATGCCCATTGGTTTCAAAGGAAATTAAGATCTTTGAATAAGAAGTTTATTACGGCTGGAAGACAGATGGGCATCATAAGTGATAGCAAAAGCACATACTGAGTTGAAAAGGGAGATAATCCTAGTTTAAATAAACAATAGATGAACAAAATTTTATATATTGTATTTTAGCAAATCAGTGTCAGTGATGTCACAAGAGTTTCATTGGTTTGGGTACAAATCCTTGGATTTCAACACAAAACCATCAATGGTAACTGGAACAGGACAAGACATGTTCCCATTTAAGGGCTGGATGACCTTTGTTATAAAATATTTGAGAAAATAAGTTCTAATCATGGTCTACATCACATAAACATGATAAAAGGCTGCTTACAATTATCTTTTCCTTCATAGTTCAAAATTTATGGTCGTAAATTTACTGGTGTACAGTAGCCAAGATTACTTATTCCCAATGTAAAAATGTTTTAACTACATTGTTAAAATATAAATTTGGAAGATCATAGAACATTTTTTTTATTTGGACTTTTACTGTGCTACACTGAGTCAGTGTAGCACAGTAAAAGTCCAAATAAAAAAAAAAGCTACACAGAGTCATGAATTTCAGGACTAAATTATTTTAGGCCATTATTTTAATAAAATTCCAAGCAAATAAACATGTTGGCAATGCAAGTCATTTTAACAAGTAAATACATGTACATCCAGGAACCAGGAGACTGTATCAGTATAGTATACAAGATACGGCTTTGAGATATACATAGGGCTTTATCTGTGTACTAAAACCTGTTATTACAGGAAAAATATGCAAATCTTACGGAAAGTTGAGATTCCCTGGATTGCACATCATCAGAAGTCCATTATTAGTAGAAGTCAGCAACTCGTAATACATCAGTAGACGGCATTGTCCCCAGACTACCGCTGTGATTCAAACGAGATTTCGTGCGAGAAGACTAAAAATAGTAGCAAAAAATTCATGGCAAGAAAATAAATGTTGCATGATGGGTACAGTTAATATATGCAAAATCCACAGGGACAATTAATATTCGCTACGTGTCTTGCTCTACCCCGCCAGTTTTCAGATAAATGTGATAATTGATAACCGATTAATGACAGATGTCTCTATATAAAACTACAAAATAGATACATATATGTATACAACATAAACGGTTAAATCAGAAATTATTAAAATAATAGAAAATAAAACAAAAAACTGTCCAATATAGCAAGTTTTTGTGCTATTTAGAGAAAGTAGATTGAATTGCGGAAAGCAATGTTTACATGTTTAAACATGAATAAGATTGCATTGTTCCTTTTTTTTCATTTTGTTAACTTTTTTGCTTTTCAATATAAGGCCTCGGTATACCGACATTAAAACTAAAGCTGATGTGCTTAATATCTCGGAATTAGTTTCGGAGAAGTTGTTAAAATAAGTATAGTTTGTATTAATACAGCAAAATGTGTTGCAGTAATATATATAGGGTCCTAGCTGGCAATACATATCCACAATGTACTGTATTATAAAATAGTAGGGTCGCAGAGATTGTCTCGACAAATATTTGAATATTTTTTTATGCCGCATACCAAACATGAAAATAAAGTTTTCTAAACGCTTTCGTGAATTATGAGAATTATAACATCAGCACATGGTAACAAATACGTGTGGCACTGCTGTGTAGTTGCAATTTCATTATTCCAGATTCTTTTCGATGACCGTTTCTTCTAGTTCTTCCATATTATTTTCTCGAAAATCCACATTCTCAACACTATACAGTCAATAAGTTTATCGTTTAAACTTTTTAGAAAAAAAAAAATGTTTTCAAATTTAGTCTATAAAGATGTATTTTTGATTTTGAACTTGCTACATGTACATATCTCTTCAAATTATGATAAATAATAGGAAATCTTTTTGCATTATTGTCGGCGAATGCCGATAAGCTTTCCATTTAATTGTGTTTTTCTATTTTGGGGAGAATTTTACCCTGGGTGGGTTGAACAGTGTTGACATTTCTCATTTTCACATGTTCGAACTAAAATGATTATTCGACTGTAATTTATTAACAAGTACATGTACTTGTTTTGTAATAACACGTTTACCAATCATTCCATACTATACGAACGAGATTGGGAGGAACCCCCTGTAGACGATTTTACTGATAACGGCCTAATCTGGGGACAACGCCGTCACAATACATATTGAACGAGTTGCAGACTTCTATTAATAATGGACTTCTGACATCATTCATAAGAACAAAAAATATATCTCAAAATGATCTTTTTCTCATATCAACTATATATTTTTTTCACTACATGTAATTAATTATCTGATTAAAGGTTTGTCAAAAACGGAAGGGAAAGTTGAAACATCGGGTTGGAACTTTCTATGATGATTAAATCTACCACGAAAAAATATCGGCATGAATAATGTAAACATTTGGTCGTGTCTCTAATGTATACGCTTTGTACCTCCTTTCTTTAATCCCATGGGCTTATTTTGCTTTTTACTTTTAGCTTTTATGCCAGTTGGTAGTTTGTTTTTCTGCTTTGCGTGTCCCTGTGGCATGATTGGTATAACAATGTGAAATTGTTTTTCGTCCTAAATATTGAATCGTAAAATATCAAGGGAGGTAATAAGCACTTATAAAATTGCCTACAATGTGTTCTGCAATCCCGTGCACGATGGCAATCGGATCCATTTGATATTCAAATTATTTAATTAGGAAAGTTAAATATCTAAATTTCCACTTCTCTGATTTTTTGGATTACATTACATTTTTCTTTGTTTACCGTAACTATATTTGTTTGTGTTCTTATCCCTTACACATTATTATCTATGTAAAAGTTTTGATAAAATCATGAGAGCGACCCCGCCCTTAATTTAATCTTTACCAAAATTAAATCCGTATTGAACTAGAAAACACGAGGGGACTTTATAATAACATAAGTGGATGATATAAATCGCATAATGGTTTTTATGAAATAAAAACGATACACTAGGCTATGGAATAGCCTTGGATAGAAAATTGCGTGCTTGATTGACAAGGGTGTGGTGGCTCATGATGTAGTACTTGAAGTAAGCCTTTCTCGGTACTTCTTTGTAATTTCTTCTATTGGTCTGCACATGTGATAAAACAGTCACCGATTCGATCAAACCTCTAATTTTTTGCCAACAGCAACTCAAAGTAGTTTCGTGCTTTT
>MJUU01036973.1:0-25720 GCA_002080025.1 Modiolus philippinarum | reverse complement strand
TTTTTTTTTTTTTTTCTTTTTTTTTTCTTTTTGCGTTCCCCTAGGGTAGCTCTTTATTCTTCCGAAAAAAAAACGCAATTCTATCTCTTTCCACCTTTGGTACTCCATTGCCTGAGTACCCGGGCCTAAGTATCTCCACAAACTACAATCACGCTTTGTTAAACACAATTGAAAAGTCTTTTATAGTATTCTATATTATTGATTATTGCGCATTACCTCATCTTTATTTATTAACTTCTGGTTTTAAATTTATACATTACTGTTCTTATTCTTTTTATCATATCTATATTTATAAATCTGGCTAAGCGATGTTGCAATACCAATCCCATCATCCTCTACAAACCTGTTCCCAATACCACCTATAGTAAATGTTTATAATACTTTTCAACGGTTACCGGATAAGTCGGACTAAAACAAACCCGGACCATAACAAACTCGGACCATTACAAAGTCGGACTATAACAAACTCGGACTATACTGTTTTTTATAAACAAATTATGCATAAAAAATCACAAAATGTATATAAAAGATAAATGAAATATAAAAATATAAATAATAATTATGATTCTACTTGTATAAGAGCTTGTTGACAACTAAGAGATAAAAGAATTCGTTTTTGGTCTATGTTTTGACATTAAAGTTCTTACATCTTAATTTTTACCTAAATCTGGGACTAATATTTTACTCTTTTACCTAAATCTGGTCCGAGTTTGTGATGGTCCGACTTTGTGTAGTCCGAGTTTGTTATGGTCCGGGTTTTTCATGGTCCGAGTTTGTTTTGGTCCGAGTCATCAGGGAATCTTTTCAACTACCACAAGGAAACAGAAAAATTAAACCCCGCCCCGTTTTATCAGGACGAAACTGGACGCCATTTTGATGTTCGAGAATCTGAAATTCCTATTGGTCAATGGTCTTCTGCGCAAGCGTACTCCTCACTTTCCCCCAAGAACTATCAATATAGCTAGGCTATTCCATAGCCTAGCTAAATATATCAATTATACTGCTTTTTACTTCTAATGTTTTACTCTATAAGGCGGAACATTTTGCCCAAACAATGTTATGTATATCAAGGACGTATATACGTCCTTGTGTATATATGTATCATGTTGTATTTCATCATTATATTTATTATGCATATTTATATCTTTATGATAAGCATGATTTTTACTGCCAATACAACTTAAAACCATTTGAGTTTTTCTTTATTTCAACATTAATAATTCGAAATAAATTCAACTGATATGAAATTGATCCAATATGCCCACTGTGCGGCCAAGAGCCTGAAGATTTACCACACATGTTAGCAATTTGATGGCATTGAGTGATGAAAGAAAAGAAATGTTTTTACCTTTTAAACCTGAATTTATTAGGAGAGTAGCGGATCTGAGATGTGGAAAACAATTTTTACTGACAGAACATAAGATATTCCTTCAAGCTAGTTGACTGTACTAACTATATTGAGTTATTTAACTGTCCGAAAGACTTGCATTGAAACACTTCCAAGGAACTTGTGTTACAGAATTCATACAGTGACGTTGAAGTTGCTGTATAGCAGAGGCTGTCGACAAGCACCAACCTACATTTTAGACTTTATTGAGATATATTTTAGATTTTAATTCTACAAATAGTGTGTATATATACCAAACCTAAAAAATACCCTAGTGATAGGGGTGTTCCTATAGAAGAAGAAGCGTACACATGTACCCAGTAAAGAAGCTATGTGGACGATCTAAAGGCTTTATGCACACAACAGTCTGTTTACAGATTAACTGCATGTATATAGTAGAAACTTTTAAAATTTCAACAAAAAAAAAGTCTAAATTTACTCGCATTCATTTTGGTCACATCACAAACTTTAAGTACAGAATGGGAAATGAGGAAGTTAAGCAATCACCAGAAGAAAAGGAAGGTAGAATTGAATAAAATTTCAACATCAACATCATAAAAAAAGCGAACCACAAAAAGCGAATCAAAAATTGAGCTCAGTAGAGAAGTTTTTCATATTTCAATCACTCCAATACCGTCGATTAAGATCAGACACGGTTGAAACATTCAAAATTCTAAATGAAATAGACATATCCTTCAACTACAAGGGGACATGGTCAAAAATTGTACTAAAATCACAGTCGAACGAACACCAGAAAATACACCTTCTCCCAAAGCAAGTAAGAGTAAGAGTAAGATACATTTATTCCAATCAAGGTCCCTCAAGGGGCAATAACAAATATAACATTCATAATTCAGACACAACAATACAACAAAATTAATGTAACAACAAGAAGAATAGTGGATGTATGATTGCTTACTTTGTTTTTATGTATATATGTATTCGAGATGTATTAAGTCTTTGTTTTAAAAGTCTAACCATCAACAATTACAGTGGAATCTTTTTAATTTGTCTCATTCACAAACCTGGTTCAAAGGTCTGCTTATAAGGCTATAAAGCCTCAATGACCCCTTTTTGACTGTTAAAACACCTTTCCCTCTTTTAACGGTACCTTGAGTTATTAGTTGTCGCCCTGCATTTTATGCTATAATATTATTTACGTTTCGACTGTTTTGCAATTCACAGTGTTTTATGCGGTATATGGTTATTTTCAATGTATGGCCATCAAGAATGTAATGTGATAATTTTGGTTCTTTTCAGATGCAATATAACATTTGTCAAGGAGGAATGGTATTTGCGAACTCAGTAGTCAGTACTTTGGTACTTTAGAAACTTGCAATATCAAAATTTTAGGAGCTTTTGCTTAAAACTAAGGGTTATCCCATCTTGCATAGCTCTGTTATTAGCTAATTTTGGCTATTCATTTAAATATTCCTTCTTTTTGGTTACTTGTTCTCTATCATATATACAAAAATTTGGCCAAATTTACAGTAAATTTGGTAGATTGTTATATTTATTAACCAAATTTTAGACGCCATTAAAATTTAATACGATAAATGGAGCTTTCGGTCACTTTCTGATAATTTTTTAACGGAAACATCAGTCGATGTATACCATTTTCTTTATAGAAAGACATAAAAGCCCCTTTCATCGTTTAGTTATGGATGTAGAGCAGTATAAATCTGACATCTCTGAGTCTGACATGCAATCAATGATGAGTGAGGTGAGTTTTTTTTTTCCATGACAAACCTCCCCGAATCATCTGGAAGCACACAAAGAAGGCCTCCTGCATATCTGAAAGACTTTTTATATCATCATATTTTATTGAACAACGACAGTAGAATACCGAACACCATTTAATTGATCATGTTCCCCCAATTTTCAGTACAGTTGATTCTTCTTCCTTTCACAAAGATTGTTGACGCAACTCCTCTGAAATTACAAAAGAAATAATACCATATATAGATGTGCACATTACCAGGAGACAAAATGAAAATGGTACAGAAAGCCACCATTAAAAAGTAAAAAAAAACACACAAATATATATGCAAATTAAAAAAAAAACATCAAAAAATAACAAAAGAGAGAAAAAAAAGTTGCTTTGTTCTATAGTTAATTTGGGGCCATTAAACAAAATGTATTTTTATATTTTAACATATTACTAGGGAATTGTGATCTCTTAAATTTGGTGATTGGTATTGGAACCGTTTGTTGTTTTGCCATATTTTTATTCATTATTTCTAAAACAATTTTCCTACGTTCCGTTTAAACTATACATTCTTTAATATAAATCTGACTGAAAACGACCATTGAAATTTGAGAATTTAGATCTCCAAATTAAAAGCCTTTTGCAATTTACATATAAAATTCGGATTATTACAGTGATATATAGATCAGCCGTTTTGGATCTTTTATAAATTAAATAAGCTTTGCAAGTGACTCTCACAATATTTCCTAAACAAGTTTTCGATCGGTGGTTCTCTGATCTGTCCAGATGACATCTTTACCTGTTAGTCTAAATGTGATTCGAATGAAACTAGTAAATGCATCCTTGCTCTATTACAGCTGTAAACAGGAAAATAAAATTGTTGATCATAAAACAGGAAAATAAAATTGTTGATCATAGTGTTTCTTTATTACTGATGTAAAAAATGTTGGGATTGATACAAGGAAGCCAAAAATGTGGAAAAGGGGAAAATTGGGACATGGAAGAACAGACCCTCTTGTCAGCCACCTTAAAGTTAATATTAATGTAATCTTGAACTGGAAATGACTCTTTTGCAATCCATCAACACTCTGATCTTTTCCGATATGTATTTTCGTTTACTTATGGTGAAATAATGAAAAATAATGAAAAACTAAAAATTAGAAATTTCCATTTACTTTGCATATTTTATAAATAATTGCCGAAAAATCCAAGGTATGGTCTTATATGTACTTATATAGGCGTATGCTTACAATAAGTAATTTTTCATACCAATCACATTTTTTTTTGCCTTTAAAGCAATATAAAATGAAATATCTATAAATAATTGCGATTGATCTTATGAAGTTAAACGTTATCGGCGGAAAAGGGAAAACTAATAATAAAATTTTACTACATTTTATCTTGCTAAAGTCAGCGAGAATTTCTACTTAAATCAATCTGTTCATAAAATTCTTGGTCATAAAATACAATAACTGTCGTCTAAATTTTTGACTTTATAAACATAATGCCTTTGTATGAAGGTGTTAGGTTAGACACAAATGTTAGATTAACACAAGAGGTAAAAATTATCACCCGAGACAACGTCGAGGTAATTTTTTACCGATATGATTTTCAGTTCGCCTCAACGAAGTTGAGGGGGGCTATTGGAGTACCCACGGCGTCCGCGTCTACGTCTACATCCGTCTCCGCATTTGGGCATATATCTCTGCCACTATGCATGCAAAGGGTCATCAAACTTTGTATGCAGGTGCATCTTCGGCTATCTCACAGCCTCCAAGAAAATTGGGTCTCTCTGACCTATATTTTACGCTTGATTGATTTACATTCAAGTTTTCGGGCGAGTTCAGTCGATCTCAGTCACTATACATGTTAGGATCATGTAACCTTGTATATGCATGCGACTCTGATGGTAGGTCAGCGTACAGGCAAAATTAGGTCACTTTGACCTATATTTTACGCTTGATTGATTTACATTCAAGTTTTCGGACGAGTTCAGATCTCAATCACTATACATGGTAGGATCATGTAACCTTGCCTATGCATGCATTTCTGATGGTAGGTCAGCATCCAGGCAAGATTAGGTCACTTTGACCTATATTTTACGCTTGATTGATTTGATTGCTTACCCTTCCGGAGCATCTGATGATACCTCCGTTTTTATAGGGGATTCACACTGCTAGTGCTTTAGTTTTGTGACGTTCTTGTTCTTTTTTGTTTATTTGTTTTGTCGAATTGCCGTGATTTTGGATTTATGATTTTAGAATTTCCCCTTTCCTCGTCCGTTTGCCGATGTAATTACATTCAAGTTTTTGGACGAGTTCAGATCTCAGTCACTATACATGGTAGGATCATGTAACCTTGCACATGCATGCATCTCTGATGGTACGTCAGCATCCAGGCAAGATTAGGTCACTTTGACCTATATTTTACGCTTGATTGATTTACATTCAATGCGCACCTCTCATAGCAGATTTATTTCTTTATTGCTACGAGTCACAATTCATGGCAAAAATTCAAAAAGACCCTTCTAAACAGCATTTAGTGGATAAATTTAACAATACATATAGATATTTGGACGATATTTTGGCTTTAAACAATCCTGAATTTTCTAAATTTACAGATGAAATCTGTCCTGCAGAACTTACTTTAAATAAATCCAATAGCAGCTGTGATTATACTCCTTTTCTTGATCTTGATATATCAATAAAATACTAAGGTTTATGATAAAAGGGATAACTTCTCCTTCCCTATAGTAAATTTTCCCCATCTCGACGGCGATGTTCCGCTAGCCCCCTCTTACGGGTTCTACATTTCACAACTTGTTCGATATGCACGAGTATGTAGTGATGTCTCTGACTTCAACGAGCGAAATCTTTGTCTCACTGAAAAACGTTTAGATATCATAAATTGATAAAAACATTCTATAGATTTTATTATAGATACATTGACTTATTAAGAAAATTTGGTTCTTCACGCAGGGCTCTTATACATCAGGGCATTTCACATCCAAACTTCCATGGCAATATCATTATTATCAATATCATCAATTGTCTCCTTGACATTTACCCCATTTCCTTTCTTTTTCATATTCAAGTTTTCTGACGATTTCAGATCTCAGTCACTATACATGGTAAGATCATGTTACATTGCACATGCATGCATCTCTGATGGTAGGTCAGCATCCAGGCAAGATTAGGTTACTTTGACCTATATTTTACGCTTGATTGATTTACATTTACGTTTTCGGACGAGTTCAGATCTCAGTCACTATACATGGTAGGATCATGTAACCTAGCATATGCATGCACTTCTAATGATGGGTCAGCATCCAGGCAAAATTAGGTTACTTTGACCTATATTTTATGCTTGATTGATTTACATTAAAGTTTTCGGACGAGTTCAAATCTCAGTCATTGTACATTTTAGGATAATGTAACATTGCATAGGCATGCACCTCTGATGGTACATCAGCATCCAGACAAAAGTAGGTCACTTTTACTTATGTTTTACGCATGAGTGATTTATCTTCAAGTTTTCGGACAAGTTCATATCTCAGTCACTATACATGGTAGGATCATGTTATCTTGCTTATGCATGCAACTGTGATGTCAACATCCAGGCAAAATTTTGTTACTGTGACAATGTGCCATAACGAGGCGAACCATGTGTAACCGGAGAGCATGAATCTCCTTGCAAAACTGCAATGGTCACCTCCGGGGATCGAACCCGGGACCTCTAGCACTTCAGCCAGCCACCTAACCAAATGAGCTAAAGAAATATTCCGTTAGCTCAGTTGATTACCTATGTTTATAATACGAAATGCTTAATGTACATTATGTCTGAAAATCATTATTCTGAACATTATTATAGAATGATTTTTATGCAACATCAAAAACACATAAACAAATAGTCGATCAGTACTATTTAGTACTGAACTGTTGCTAAATCGCTTTGAGTCCAATTTTTGTGACAAGGTTCTTTTTTGTATGATTAGGTCACTTTTATTTACTAATGCCGTCGGAATACATTTATAACTAAGTCAGCTTTAATTGTTGTCAACAACAAAAGTGACGAGAAAATAAGAATTTGTATGTATGCTCTCTATATTTTTCAGCTCTGCTGCACTTGTGCGTGAGAGAATTTCCCATATGGATATACTAATACTATTCAGACTTTCAAATTTTGGCATTTATATATTTTTGTAATTTTGAAATGTAATTCTGACCACCTGTTTTAAGTGCCCACATCTCACTATTTTATAACGCCAAGTTTTCTTACATTCAACTTGATGAGTGCCCTGTGTCTATATGTTGTAATCGTCCACTAGCTTAAGACATTTAGTGCTTTTGTCGGGCAAAGGCTGACAGTGATTGTAAGAGCACTTTGCCAGTTTAATTAATGTTTGTTGACAATCCCGCATCCATCACCAATGAAGACATGGATGTAGCGTTGATCGACAATTAGCAAAGAATTCCGGTTAAACCGGTGCTAGGGGCCGTCTTGAACTTACTATGAGGTATGAGCAAAGCTCATTGTTGAAGGCCTCATGGTGACTTCAAGATGAAGAACAACAATAAAAGTGTTGTTCCTTTGCTCGTTTTCTACCATGTATTTGTAGAGACTTTGTCTCATGTGCATTTACTCCATATCCTTTTATTCTCCATTGTATTCACCTATGACGTCATCGTTCGGAGCGGGTGTTAATTTTAACATTAACACCCGTTGCTAATTATTAGGATGGGCGTGGCTAAACGTCAGTGAAAATTAACAAATGTCGATTATCCAATGAAATAAACGGATAATGTAAGAAATTTGCATAAAGTATAATAATACAATATACTTCTACTTTTTTACTGCGGCATTCTTTTGACGAAGTATCTATGTAATTTTGATCTTATTTTGATAAAATTTGTCTAATTTTAGGTAAATCTGATAGAGAAAGAATAATTAAAAGACCTCTGAAAAGTCAAAACCAGTCAAAACTAGAAATTGCTGATGTATAGGTCGGAACATCAGATATGGACCCTCAAGATTTGACAGATAAATCGATTTAGCAGCGAATTTTCGAAAAATCTGAAATGCAAAAAATTTCAATTTTTCACCACCGAATCATGCAACATTGAAAAGTACAACACATTTTAATGTGTTTTGATCATTACTATGCGGATATAGAAAAAAAATCAATTTTTCTGGAAAAAATTGTCGGAATGTGAGGCAAGAGAAGGACAAACCTGAGTCGAAAACGTAGATATTCAAAGATTACTTGAAAACATGTTAACTTCATAAGAAAATGTTTTCTATTCTAGGTAGGACGTTGAAAAGCTGAACACAATTGTTCAAATAGGAAAATTAGATGCATATACGGGTTTCAACAGACCAGCGATCTTACACAATTGAATATTTTGTAAGTATTTTGTATAGGGATAGGCGAAAGAATTAGAAATTTTTCTCGGGTATAGAAATGGCAGTTATTTGAGTTCTTTGTAAAGTTTATAACTTAGACTTTTATTCTATACCTATTTTGTTAATAAATCAGTGGAACCAGTCAAAAGTTTGAAGTAATTGAAAGAATTTTATTTCTTGAAAAACAAAATTTCCAAATTTTGTTGGGTTGGTCTAAAAAGGGGACATGCCCATGTCAGCATGTTTTATTTTAAGAGACTAAGAAAGTAGGTTTGGGTTAGGAAGTTGGGGAATGCTTTAGGTTTTCAAGCCCATGACCTAAATGGTCCATCAATATTTTATTAATGATAATGTGTTGATAAGGTGAGCTGCAAAAGTAAAATATATGATTCCGAATGCCAACAGTGATGAAAATCATCTTCTTAAACCTGTTAACATCAGAAAATCCAGCAAGGTCTACGGCTGTATTTGAACCCCTGTTTTCCGATGTCTGATTTTCATCACTGTTGGCATTCGGAATCATAAATTCTAACTTTGCAGCTCACCTTATCAACACATTATCATTCATATTATATAGAGCTGCGTGCAACACTATTATCTATATATGGGGACTCAAACTGGGTTTCTAACTAAAATAAAATTTGTGGACCATGTATAATCGATACTTAAACTGCCCATTTGACATACATAATACAACATATTGCTGTCACGGTATCCGCATATTCTCTTGACATCTGTATTTTTGCTAATACATTTTTTAGATTGTAATTCTTTTACAGATGCCGTTCAGAATGTTCACATCTTGTATGTACTTTTTCTTTTACTTATTTCATTTATTTTGAGCCAAAGATAACTTTTATAGTATGAAGCGATTTTTACGACGAAGGTGAGTTTTTTTACTGTTTCATGACCTACAAATGGAGAAATTTTTACTACTGACTAGAAAACCGATTTTATTTTGAAACTTACAATATCTTAATTTATAGCTACATTTTGTCAAAAAACAAGGAGAATTTCCCTCTTACATAGGTTTGTCCATAGCTGATTTTGGCCTTTTGATTTACAAAAGGGCGATGGACATTTGCGCAAATTTACCTGAAAAACAGGACATTTTCGCAAACGAAAAGTGGAGAGTTGCGCAAAGGAAAAGTTGACGTTTGCGCAAAAGATTTTTTATTGCTACGGTCAAGCGAGTGGCAAAAGTTTCATTTCGACGAGATGTAATTTTACAACCCAAGCCGGTATTCAAAAAGACTGCCTGGGGAAAGGGACAAGAAAAACACTTTACACATTGTCAATTGATTGACGGTGTTTGTAGAATGCTAATTGACGGCATTGCCATGAGAAGATTTTGCATTTGATTGGCTGCATAAAAATAAAACGATCCAATCAAATGCAAAATCTTCTCAGTTCAGTGCGTTCAACGAATTCCTCTACAAACACCCCTGTCAATCATTTATCAACAATGTTTCTTTTTCCGCGGCCAGTCTTTAAGAACGCCAGCTTGGGGTGTAAAATGTAATCTCTTTGAAATGAAACTTTTGCCACTCGCTTGACCGTTGCAATAGTTACCTGTTGTCAGTATAAAGTCCTTTTGCGCAAATTCCCTTTAAAAAGTAATTATTGAAATATATATCTCATGCATTTGTTTTTTGAAAGCATTTTTGAGCAACAGACTATCAGCTACATCCAAATAAGATACATCAATGATCAGGCATTAATTCTTAAAATTGGAAAGGAAACAGTGAAAAGTCTTCTGGAAACCTGTCACACAAATATCAGGACTACACTTCATTATATATAATGACCACCATGGGTCACAAATTCGAAGCTCAGTAGAACAGACTTAAAATAGATTTTTAAACTGTAAATAGTGCTAGTTTTATGTTTTGAAATTAATACTTGATATTCGAGAGACTTAATAAATATATACGAGCTACGAACTATATCCTGCTCAGAATCCTACTTCAACATCTCCGTGGTGAGTATGGGGCAACGGAAAGTCTATCTTACGCCTACGGAAGAGGGCATATGAATGAAAAAATATGCTGAAAAAAGAATTAAAAGTCAGTTATCATTTGCGGAAATGTCCACTTTTTGTTTGCGCAAATGTCCTCTTTTCGTTTTCGCAATTGTTCTCGTTTTTTTGCGCAAATGTCCATCGCCGTTACAAAAGCGCTACGAACAGATTAAATATATATCAGCCTTCCAAATGTTTGGATTGAATACAAAAACACCAAAGTTGCACAGTGAACAGTAAAATTTCGTTAAGCTGTATATATAGTTCTTATCATTCATACGACATATATATATGGTAATTTACAAAAGAATAAATCTTTTATGGATAACAATATATTTTATGTATATATAAAATCAAGATTACATGTATCACTAGTATATCCTATATATATATGATATAAAATGAGAACTTAATTAATTTATAAGCTATCTAATAGTTATTCATATTTGATATCTATGTCAACTTAAGGTAGATGGGTAGTCTTCCGCCATTTTGAATTCGTTATTTATGTTGTTGTGGTATTATCTGCTTTTTTAAATATGCAAATATTTTTACATGTAATAAATCAATCAATATTATATTCATAATACAATATGCTAAGGACCTACATGGAGTTGAATTTACATGTCTTTATCTAATAAGACGAGGCAAGGTAACTTGATAATTAAATAAATTGGAACAAGATATTTGAAAAAGGGAGATAATCTGACAAAAATATTTTACATAGATATCACTATGAAAATTCGCATTTTATAAATTTTATGGAAAACAAAGTCGGTGACCCCCATTTTTCTTTATATTTTTTGAAGGTATGTTCAAAGGGCTAATACATGAATAAAGTAGAAAAAAATCTATGGAATAGTTTTAAAGAAATCAACAATATACCTGTTTTACCCTATATATTCATTAAAAATATTTGATTATTTTGATATCAGTTATTTTAAAAACAAGCACGGTGACCCCCTTTTTTATTTTTTTATTTCAATGCTAATATAATAAGGAAACTTTCCTGAAAAAATAAAGAAAATATATGGAAAAAAATTTTGGACTACCCATCTACCTTAATATATACAAATGGCTTGCAATGAAGAAGTTAGTTCATTATACATATGACACAAACAAATAAATCATTGTGAAGCTTGGAGTTTTATATTTTCAGACCTTGTGTTTTGCTGATAGTTATAGTTTTGACCATCGTACAATTCATCTGTATTTATGATACTTATCCACTGAAATTAGCCAAGAAGATAGTCACATTAACTACAAGCCACATGGGAGAAACAAACCAATCGCGGAAGACACGTAAATTTGAAGAATATAATGCTGAAGGAATTGCGTCGGATATTGAATGGAGGTCTGAACCCACAAGTACTAGTCTAAAATCAACTATAAGTGCATCAGGAGACAAATTTACTAAAATGAAATATTATTCAAGAGTAGCTTTTTTGAAAACGCATAAATGTGGAAGTTCTACTGCACAAAATATATTTTTACGTTTTGGTGAGGTTCGAAACCTCACATTTGTTCTCGCAAAACATCGGAAAGGACATCATGATAACGTAATTGGAGTTCATTATACTCTAAACGAAAACAATACATTACCACCACCTGTAAATAAAACCTTCGATATATTGTGCTGTCATGTACTGTATAACCGAGAAGCTTTCCAGAAATACATGCCGAATAACACGGCATACATCGCAATCATTCGAGAACCTTTTGAACAGTTTCTCTCTACCGTGAACTACTTTGGAAATCAGCTTATTTTCAGGAACGGTAATCGATCTGGTTCTCTAGTGTTACAATACCTACAAGACCCACGAAGATATGCAATAAAATTAAAATCAAATTGGTCATTCTTGAACAACAGAATGGCGATTGAGTTTGGCTTTCCTCTGCATTTGTTTGTTAATCATTCAAAGGAAGGGAGTGCGAAATATTTAGATAAACTGGACAAGGAATTTGATTTAGTTATCGTTCTTGAATACTTTATAGAATCAATCGTTTTGATGAGGAGAATGTTAGGATGGTCAACAAAGGACATTTTATTTGTAAATAAAAACGTTGCAAGAAAAAATTACTCGTTTGTTGATAACACCTACAGGTACATGTATGAAAATTTTGCAAAGCTTGACTATGATCTGTACAAATATTTTTATCTGCGTCTGTGGAAACAAATACGTCGCCAAGGGATCGATTTCCACCTCGAATTGTTATATTTCCGACGATTAAGAAAAGAGATAGAGGACTACTGTCGATACGGTTGTACGGAGGTAGAAAAGTATTTTGTGAAGAGGTCAAAATGGAGTGATTCATTTAACATTTCCCATACAGACTGCAAATTACTTAGGATGCATGAAGCTACTTTTGTTGCTAAAATACGGAAAAGGCAATATGGATAATTTTTTCAAAACAAAAGGCTGTCGCATTTCTTTTAAAAATTGAAACTGATAGATATATGGTGTAATCGGTGTTGAGAAATCATTCGTGATGTAGCCGGGCTTTTGTAACCAATTCCTTGGATTATCTGAATATCATTTTAATCCAATTTTTTCCTTGAATGAAAGGAGAGGGGGCGATACTGGGTATTTTCTCGGACTTCATCTTTTTTTTCCTTTTCCGCATTTCCCATAATTTTGGCTTCCTTTTTTTCAAATCCAACAAAAGAAAGATCAACCGAAGCATATATATTATCGACAATTTAAGTTGTCTGTTTTAAGCTTAAACATGGAGTTTACATGTTTCTTCCAAGTGTATATTAAAGAATATCAATTTTCGAATCATCTTATTGAATGACAAGGTTAAGAGTAGAGAACCACCAATGGAAAACAAAAAAGCCTGACTGAAACTTACTTTTTTGGAATCGTTTGAGAGTGACTTGCAAAAACTTTTAGTTTATAAAAGATCTAAAACGACAGATTTACCTATCCCTGCCATATTCTGAATGTATTGTTTAATTGCAAAAAGTTTATATCTCAGAAATCTAGAGATATTGTTCAATATATATGTTCAATAAATATGTTCAATATTATAACTCTCCATGAATCATTCAGAAATCTAGATTAAATTAAAATATCAGCTTAACATAACGGAGTTTAATTTTACCGGAATATCGAAAGATTGTGTTGAAAATAATGAAAAATAAGGCAAAATAAACAAACAATTCCAACATCAACTAAACCACACGTTCCCCTGATTAAAGTTTGAGTCCAAAAACTTATTTGAAGTTTGATTGATTCAAAGTGAAATGCTGAACTGCATATCAATATGAAAAGGGAAGAGAATGGAGTATATGTCAAGGAGACAACATCCTATCTCCAGGTTAAAACGACCCAAAACAAAGCATCTAGAGGTCACCGGACGGTCTTCAACACAGTGAGAAACCTCGTACCATATAGCCCCATGTTTAACTAAAAACTGTTCAGTAGTTTCAGAGGCGTTGTGGTTACAAGATGTTTCATAAGGAGTTTTGCCAAAGTCATAAGAATAAAAGACTAGCACTCCTTCTAAAAATTGAGGGATCAAATTTACTGGTAATATGCACAACTGCATACGGTGTAATTGTTACATAATAAGTTTCATTTCATTTTGCTTTGTAATATCAGGGGAACTGTGCGACAATCTTTGTGAATGACAAACAAATATTACTGAAACTTGGGACATAATTCAACTTTGTGAATGAATTAAATGGTATTTGGTATTCTAAAAAAACAATCAAATAAAATAGTCTTTCAGAGATCCAGGAGGTCTTCTTTGTCTCTTCTAACAGATGTTTCGAAAAAAAAAATTATCATGGAAATCACTTATGTTCATCGTCATTGATTTAAGCAGCAGCTCTAGTCTTTATCTATAACTTGACATTGACAATGACTTTCAGGCATTTTTTAAGAATAATTCATTAGCTAAAGTACTGCATTTTCTTCAAACTTATCAAGGTTCTCCGCGTTTCTCCTATTAGATTTAAAAGAGGGATTCTAAGAAACTGGGTAATGTAATTTCACCCTGACAAATGTTGCACACGATGTAAGTGAAATCCAAATACTCAAAAATACATCCTTGATATACATACAATAAAAGCAGAAATATCAACAAAATACTAAGGAATTAAGATACGGTCAAAACGTAAATGGAATAAACATATAGATAATTAAACTTCAAATGCAAGTAGACAACTAACGTTTCAAAATGAAACTCAAAGTCAAATAAAAAAAAAAAACATTCATAAAATGGTGTATTCATGTTAGTGGTAGCAAAGTTAGAATACAACCCTTCACCTGCAACCTATATAATAAATACTTAATTCATTAAGTGAACTTGAAATGGTCAAGTGCAGAGCAACTCGTTTCATCTGTCACAGAAATCATAGTGATGCATTACCACACCTACGTTGACCAAAATTTTATCGAAGACGCAAGATTAGCATTTTCCCAGTCAGAGACGAAATAACAACGGTTCATAATTATGATACCTATAAAAAAACTTAGTCGGACAAACAGATAAAGGAAGCATTTCCCTAGGAAAGAACTTGACTTTTTGAATGAATTGACATGAAAAAAATGTCCAAGCCAGAAGTTTAAATATTTTCAAAAGAACATTTAGTGTTACATGAAAAATCTTCCCACTTCAATTTGTACTAAACTTTTACGTAGAGAAGAAACCTGGACTATGACAACACGACTGTGACGGATGAGAGATATAAAGTAACAAGGTAAATCATTCAAACCAGACGTGTGCAAATTTATCAACTTTAAACCTCTTCGTACCATCCGATAGCCGCAACAAAAATACCTATCACTTCAAACATACCCATACAATTAGATATTTTTACCAAAGTGTAATGGAACCAGCTCAGTTCATCAGAAATTCTGTGAACAACAGTTTATATCTTCGGCATCTGAACTTTTACACGACATGAACAAAGTATTAAGGCATATTTTCAAAAGAAGAGAAAAGAAAAAAAATCACTGTTAGTAGATTTGAAATTTTTCACTTATATTTGATATTCGATTTAAAAATTAGTCATCAAAGTTTAATAGCCATACATCGTTGAATTCCAAGAAGTGAACTAAGCGCGGAAATTAGAAGATAGACAAAAAGGAAAGGGAAGGAATTGCCTAAACATGTGCAATATGAATCACATATCAACATAGATAAATATGAAAAAGGGTTTCACTACACCATAAATTAGATCTTGAAAAAAAAATAACATAAAGTTTATCTGGTTTATTTTAATTGTTTTCTTGATTTTTTATTATTGTTGTTCTTTTCTGCAGATATATAGTTTTCCCACTTAAAACATTTTCGTGTTTTCCCATTTCCCTAAAATATTTCATCCAATTTTCACAATTCGAAAATGTTTGACTCCCTTTGTCTAATTTCATAAAGCAGTACCATCCTACTTAACTTTGTATGTTTTATTTCCTATTTTTTTCTGATTTTTTCAAAATAACATTCAAACAATTTTTTACCCAGTTTGTTACTGGAATACAGTTAAACCTGCTTGAGAGACCACCTGTTTTAAGAGACAAACCTGTCTTAAGAAACCACTTAAAATTTACACTTACTATCTTTCTTATTTATCAGAAATTGACCTCTATTAAATGAACACGTGTCTTTAAAAGACCACTGTTTCTACTCCCTTGAGTGGTCTGTTAAAACATGTTTAAATGTACCATAATACCAAAAAAGATAAGCAACTTATAGATATACATTCAAATTTTTGCGACAATTTAGTCCCATGTCAATATCTTTTATTCTCTATAAATTTACAAACAATTATATATCAAGTTCTCCACTTAATTCAGTTTTGCTCTTACTAGTTTTTTTAAACAATAAGTTATTGATGAAATATCTGAATTACCATCTGTTGCCGTACAGAGGTTTTTATAAAAGACAATGTTATTTCTATAAACATATTTAACTTTTGTTACAAGTTTAGAATAATTATTTGATTTTCATTTCTAATTCACTATGTTTAACAGAAAAAATACATTATTTGTGTAGTTTTTATCTGCAAATGGTCTCTAATAATCAGAATATTATATCTGTCTTGAAATATTCCACACCTACAAATACCTAGATACCTCAGATTTCGCGGTGTACTATAAAATTGGCCCTATACTGTCTATGCCTGCAGGTTATGTTCGTGTTAACATGTTTTATTTTGAAGAGGGGATATAGGAGGACTGAAAAAAAAACGGTCTAGATGGGAAGTGGTGGGGTGCACGGAAAGTGATTTCAGCCCATGGCCTATAACAAAATACTAAAGCTACTGTAAATTTGGTTTCTGCAGTTCGACAACTTACATTTCTTCGGTGGGGATCTAATCAAATTATTTGGGAGACGATAGACCGGAATGTGTTGAATCATCTTCGCTAGCCAAGGGTTACGATCCGTTCCTCTCCTCTTCAGAAGAGGAGAGGGGCGGATCGTAACCCTTGGTCAGCGAAGATGGAGTAAAATAGCTGATATAGAAAAAGTAAACAATAACATCCAAAAGAGAAACCATAAGAATTTTTAGGAAAGAGATGTGGACGATGGGGATACTCCTTAGTTTGAAAAAAAGTTTTAAAACTTAAATATTTCAAGTTTCAAATCAGTTTCAATCGGTTTTGGGTCATGCAGTACCGAAGTACTGACTTAAAAGGTTGGTGGAACTAATAGTCCATCCAGTAGGGACATAGAACCAGTGGTAATTAATAACAAAATGCCAAAGTTACTTTAAATTTAGTTTCTGCGGGCGCATTTTCACAAGTTATGTCTCATCAGTGCTGATGAAATAATTTGAAGGCCAAATCAAGGTGTATAAAGCTAGGAAAGAACAAGTTATCAATAAAATCTGAAAAGGCAAAATCAGCTTAGATCAGAGCTTTTGCACGGGGAAAAGCTCTTATTTTTAATTAAAAACCGAAAAAAATTTTATTTTGGGTGTTAATGAAATAAAAATGGTCTTCCGAACCAGCACCAAAGTACTGACTGACTGAGTCGGAGGTAATTAATAACTCAGTGTACTGAGCAGGACATGCTTACCCTTCCGGAACACTTGTTGTCAATCTCGATTTTTCAGTTTACACTGTTAGCGCTTTGTGGTGGTGTTTTGTCAGTGTGTGGTGTCTTTGGTCTTCCGTCATATGGTGCTCTTGCTTTTGCCTTGATTCTGGACTTTGATTTATGTAATTGTATGCTTTGTTCCTTCGGTATTCTACTGCCCGTTGTTTCAATACAGAAGTTACTGTAGATGTATTTTCTGCAGATGGCCATGTCGATTACTAGTATTTGGAAATTTTAGAAAATTTTATAAAAGACGGAGTTTCTTAATATTTCCAACTTCCGCACTTATTTCTATTGTCATCAGGAATTATGTATGGGAAGACTTCACCAATATTGACCATTTAGTTCAGCGAGTGCATGCATGTGAAATACTTCTGCGTAATTTATCATTTTCTCGGATTATGTTCCCCTGATTCAGTCGAATGTTATACGGATTTTCTTTACTGGTCTCTTCCTTCGATCGATTCGGACTTTTGTTTTCACTTTTATTTCTCTAAAAATAATTTGAAAAGCAACTTGAAACAAACTACAGTGTAATAATGTATGTCAATTCTTTTACATAGATTGCCTATTTTGAAACTTCCGTAAAAACATATTTAATCATTCTCTTTAAACATCTTCCTAGGGATGTTCTAAGCAAATATATTCGTTTGACAATTCCTTCCAACCCCACTTATTTATCCGGTAGACTATGTGTTATACCTCTAACCGATTTTAAATGATATTTAACCAAATCATAAAACCTTGTTATATTCAAACGGAAAGATATGGAAATATAAGTAATACATCAGGAAAATATGTACTAAATACAATTTAAAAACTAAAGTATCAATTTTTTAATTGTACCATTCTGAAAACCGGTCTTGCTCTTTACTTTCAAGTACGATAAAACATCCATGTTCTGTTGACTCCAGTGTGTTATGGACTTATTTTGCAAGATAATATTAACATGAGACTTATTTTGTATTCGTCCCAGCAATAATCCTACGCGTATTTAGAAAGGAATTCACCGTATATTTTATCATCTCCACTTTGGAATTTTTTTTATCCATATTGCCTTTTCCGTATTTTAGCGAGAAAAGTAACCTCATGCATCCTAAGTAATTTGCAGTCTGTATGGGAAATGCTAAATGAATCACTCCATTTTGACCTCCTCACAAAGTACTTTTCTACTTCCTTCAACCCGTATCGGCAATAATCTTCAATTTCCTTCCTTAAGCGTCGGAAATATAACAATTCAAAGTTGAAATCGATGCCCTGGCCACGAATTTGTTTCCATAGCCGCAGATAAAAATAATTGTACAAATCATAGTCAAGCTTTGCAAAATTTTCATACATGTATCTGTGTGTATTATCAAGCAAAGAGTAGTCGTTTTTTAAAACGTTTTTATTCAGAAATAAAATGTCCTTTACTGACCAGTTTAAAATTCTCCTCATCAAAACGATTGATTCTGTAAAGTATTCAAGAACGATGACTAAATCAAATTCCCTGTCAAGTTTTTGTAAATATGCATTGCTCTCTTCTTTTGAATAATTAACAAACAAATGTAGAGGAAAACCAAACTCTACAGACATTCTATTGTTCGTGAAAGACAAATATGGTTTTAATGGTTTTTCATATTTCCATGGGCTTTTGAGGTATTGTAACACTTTAGTCCTAGACTTGCCTGTGTAATTGAAAATTCTCCTGTTTTCAAAGTAGTTCAGGGAAGAAAGAAACTGCCGGAAAGGTTCTCGAACTATGGCTATATATGCAGTGTCACTGGGCATATATTTCTGGAAAGCTTCTCGGTTATACAGTACATGACAGCACAATATATCGAAGCTTTTGTTTGCAGGTGGTGGTAATGTATTATTTTCGTTCAAAGTATCATTAAGTCCAATTACGTTATCATACTGTCCTTTGCGAGGTTTTGCAAGAACAAATGTGAGATTTCGAACTTCTCCATAGCGAAGAAATATGTTCTGTGCAGTAGAACTTCCAGATTTATGTGTTTTCAAAAATGCGACTCTTGTATAATATTTCCTTTTATTCAATTCGTTTCCTAATGAAATAAATTTTGGTTTAAAACGATCAGTAAACTTCGGTATGTAGTTATTTGCTGGTTCTGACCTCCGTTCACCATCTAACACAATATTGCGAGTTTTTTGCCAACGATGTGTTTCTCCGAAGAGGTAAAGAGCTGTATAATGGTCTATAAACGATGATACCATCTTTTTGGTTAATTTTAGTGGATGGGCATCATAAAAGAAGGCCAGCTGGCTGAATATGATTATAGTTAGACCTATAACTATTAACAACACACCAGATCTGAAAGTATAAAAATCAAAAAGATGCAGTAATGTACGGTTTTCGGATAATTCAATTTCTCAAAAGACAGCAATATATATTATAATAATATATGGCATACGAGATCTCTTTTGAGAAAAATGCGTGCGAATTTTAAAAATTGTTTGAAATAAATATCATATGTAATATATTAAATATCCTTTATAATAATTAAGATATCTTTCGTTTTGAATCAGATATTTCAATATATTTATATTTATAAAAATAGTTTTATATAATAAATGCTTAATCGATTTGACATGCAGTTAACTTGTTCATTTGCATTATATGTAGCAGGGAACCCTTACAGAGCACCTAGAGTCCGTTTTGGTTTTAGGAAAGACTTTATTTTTGATATGTTTGAAATGTTCGAAAGTGTATCGTGTCTTTGATCTTATGGTGTTCTAATATTTTTTTATGTATCTGGACCTTTTTCATGTGATTCAAGTGCAAGTTCCTGCTTAAGAATTCTACTGCCGTTGTCATAGAGAATGAAATATGGCAAAAGAACTCACCTTCGTCGTAAAACTCGCTTCATTTTGTAAGATTGATTTCTGGATCATTGAATTTGAATTTTAAAAACAGTTCGATAGAAATGGACAAAAGGTACAAGATGTGAAAATTTCAAACAACGATTTTAATCAGTAGTATATCAGATACAGATGTTATTATGATAATTAACTATAACCGCAACATGTTGTATTATGTTTGTTATAGATCATTATTAGTAGTCGGGTATGCTATATCATATTTTTATTATGTAAGTTGGGTTTTCATGGGGGTATGGGAACATTTGTGAACCGCCTTGAAATCGAGATTGTTCTGTCTTAGATAAGAAAATTAGGATATTATGGAGAAACATATATTGTAAAATGGGAACGACATGTTTAGCCAAGATTTTTCAAATAAAAAAAGAAGGAAACCACGCTTCTCCAAATGGAATGAACTTAATTTATTACATGTACTTCAAAAGAAAACAAACTTGTGGTGTAAAAAATTTTAACTGACCTCAATTCTTCATTTTTTGGTTCTTCATGTCCCGAGACTTCACGTTCACGTTTGTCTTTTGTCTTATTCGTGTTTTTCCTGTGTAGCAGATTGTGGCATGTAATTATTATTTTCAATTTTCAGCCATTGTAGATGTTTTCCTGTAATCCATTTTTTTTACATTCAACATTTGCAATATCAAAACTTAACTTTTGAACACTACATGTGAAACTCATCATAACCATTTATGCTATATTCTAACCGCGTCTTTTTCGGATATTTCGCACTTTGAATATGGCATCTTTTTTCAGTTTATTCATGTCAAAATTTGCATCAGTATTTCTCCTCGGTCAACTCTCATAAAATCAGACCAAGTATCATGAGAGTTACAGATTCGCAGCGTATACATCTGTAAGAAAAAAAAAGAAAAGTGATATTCATTTCAATTTTTATTACAAAATACAAAAATACCGAAGTTTTGTTATGCTGTACACGTGTTTCAAGGAGTTACCTCTCATCAGCAGCATTAGAATCAAATAAAATGGAAAGCCATAATCCAAAAATAGTCAAAAAAGAAGTATTCATTACAAAAAATCGAAATAGGAGGCCAAAGTCGCTCCAGCTTTCTTTTCAATGTCCGAAGAGTGCTAACTTATAATAGGGGAATAACAAAATTAACGAACACAATTGTCAATAGCCAGAGCCAAAGACTCAAGAGTTTGTCTTTTATTGCAGTGTGGAGTGGGTAAAAAGATTCCCCGTGGTAGAGATGTATGCTCTTTATTTTTCTCAGATATGGTGTACTTGTACATGAGATAATATCTCATGTGTACACTTTGTTCAATTACTATTATCTAAATTTATGAAAATTCTAAAACCAAAGAATTAACTCCTTCCATCGTAGTTTTGTCCTTAACTATATTTGATATTACTGATTATTCGGATTTCGTTTGGTTTTAAGCATTTTAACATTTTTTGAAATTATGCATTTCCTTTGTTTTGGGTTCTAGTGCTGCTGATGAGGAATAAATTTCCGAAATGGCCATACAGCTCATTAAAATTATTGCAGTTTGAGGTAACATATGAGCTATGGTCTCATGTTCATTTACTCCATATCCTTTCGCAAAATATCAAACAGTCAGAGCAGGTGATATAACCATCGGAAAACTGTCAACCGCAAAGATTCTGACTTGGTACATGTATTTCAGAAGAAATCGTGGGTGAAACCTTTTTATGGCGCACCAAACATCCATTACGACAGTATACGACAGCAACTGAACAGCAATTGCTATTGATAGGTCGTAAGACCAAGAAATGTTCATCGCAGTACTAAGTGAAAATAAGGTCGTGAAAGATTTGTCGGTGGCTGGTTGGTTATTGTCATTTTCTAACCCTAAGACTAAAAACCAATTAAAATCCATGGCACATGTTACTTCTTTAACCCTCAACCAAGACCACCTCTTTGTATACAGATATCGCAACGGCAAAATCTGTATCACAAACATCATCGACAAAGACCAAACTTAAAATAACAGTGTCGTATACAAGACAACATAGAAAACAAAAGCATTGACAAAAATCTGTCAACGGCAATGGTCTATACTTCCTACTCTGTCTTCTATTTTTGACTGTATAAAATGTATTCCTCCTCCGATGTTCTGTATATAGATTTAACGACAAACAATAACAGACATTTAAACTCTTAAATAATTACATTTATTATTTCTATTAAATATTTCATCTTAGTAATTCCTTTCATCAAACAGCTTTAGGATTTTATTTAGATGAATCTTGCCAGGGTTCTCCAACAAATGTTGGCTAAGAGAAACAGATTAATATAAGTTTTGTCTCGTTTCTGAATTCCTTTGTTTTGAATATATATTTTGTAATATGTTGCATGTATCATTATTGAGTAAATACATGTATGTTTAAAGTAAATGTCAACTTTATGCCAAAAACTCGGTGGTTCTACATTTTCTTATTACATTTGTCAGAGGACGGCCTACCTGCGTTGTAAGAGGTAGCAGATTTAAATAACTAGTAAATCTACTGAGTTGACGGATCTTTTCTTTAGCAAACTCGGTAAGGCGGTTGGCTGAAGTGCTAGAGGCCCCGGATTCTGGAGATGACATTAGTCAATTTTAATTAGGAGATTCATGCTCTCGGGGTGGGGTATGAGAGGACGGGCTACCTGCGTTGTAGTAGGTAGTAGATTTAAATAGCCAGTAAATCGACCCAGCTGACGGTGCGATTCTTTAGCTCACTCGGTTTGGCGGCTGGATGGAGTGCTTGAGGTCCCGGGTTCGATCCCGGAGGTGACTATTGCAATTTTGTAAACTAGATTTATGCTCTCCGGTTACACATTATGATGTCAAACACAAATTTTTTTTCCGTATTTACCAGTTGTATTCCGGTTCCTTCTCTTTACATTCAATCTTGCTTATACAGTTTTAATACCCGGTCAAACAAAACTATTAATTACTATCCTATATATTGAAAAGAGGTCCCATAAACTTCTATAACTACGAATATGTATATGCGTTTGAACTCAGTGAAGTTGCGACTGCATGACTAAAATTCAACTGATCGTATGCGATTATAATAGAGTATAGCTATTTCACAATTTTAAACCAGTATGTTATTAATACCTTTAATGAAGCTGTTTGGGGGCAGCAAAGCTTCAGTTATTGTGTACATGAACTACATAAACATATTTCTGAGAAACACCAAGAAAAAATAAAAATTTTGAAAGGTTCCAAATGAAGATAACACCATCGTCTCATTTGGTAATGAGTTCTCCAGATATTGAGTGAGATGCACGTAGCCAGTGCGCACGGAAAAAATAGACACATAATAGAAACACCCGTCTATTAATTTGACAAGAAATTTACAAAGCGAAACAAGACAATATCGAGGGAAAGATATGAAATCATTCAACGCGAAAAATATTTTCAGCAAAAATATAATAACTATCTTCTTTGATCAATCTAAAATAGATAATTTTGTATTATGTGTATTATTTCATAAATTTCGTTTTGTTACAAAATTTGTAATATTGTTGATATGTTGATGAAGGGGAAGCTGTTCTGAAAATTTTGTTATGATAACATTGCATGATACAGGTTAATTTTTGAGAAATCATACTAGTAACAGGTGAAAATAATCATTTAGTTATAGAGTTAAAGTATATCTGTAGTTATTGACACAATAAGTAACCAAAGTTTTTTGAAGTCCAAGCAAAGGCTAAGCAAGCTCGCTTATCACTGCCTCGTTGTGTGTAACACTCAGTCTTTCACCTTTGCAAGTTTTCTTGTCAGTCTACTACAATGGACCGATTCAGAAATGCAACGGCATTATGGGATCGTCATTGTTCTGAACGTTCTTGATTGGTCCAAACTTATTTACGAGTACGCTGAGCTTGTGCAACGTCATTTACAAGAACGGAAATTGAATTTCTGAATCGGTCCATTCTATTTCAAATTTGTAAACATTTTGTGTAAGTCAATTAAAGCGTTAGATTTTGAAAACATAGATAGCAAGTTTGGGTTAGAAGCCAGGGATGTTTTTTTTTTCATTTATCACAATTTATAACCTTTTTCTCGAAATCTGAGGCCCAAAGAAAAAATTATGTGTTTCTGTTACATTCTAAAAAAATTAGGGATGGTAGGTCGGAATTTTTTTAAATTTTTTTATTTGTTACATCGCCAACCTGATCTGTAAAATTAACGCGATTTTTTCTGAGTCCGGTCTGCAATTACTTTTATAAACCCAAAATGGCGCCTGTTACATTGTTTTGAAGTAATCTTCTGTGATTTTCACGGATTTCAACCTCCAAAGTGCATTTGTAGGACAGTTTTGAACAGTTTTAGCTTCTCGAAAGAATTATCTTTGTGAATAGTTCTAATAGTGGCATATTGTGGAAACCTGTAAACGAAAACAGGGTCGGTTGATGTTACTTTTTTATTTTTTGGTGAAGAGGGGATAAAAAAATTAGGGTTGGGGGTATAAAAGAAGGTCGGTCAGGTTACCGGAAACACAGATTTTTTTTTAGGCCTCAGTTTAAGTGTGTAAGATAAAAGAAATATAAACCATTATTATTCAACTTTAAAAGTGTAACAATAAAAATATCAAGTCTGGATTGGAACAAGGCTAGAAAATACAGGGCTTGTGTACAGGCAGGGATCGATGCACCCTCTTGCACCCCTCAGTGAAAATGAAATACCGTCGGACCGACGGACATGTCCAGTAAAATCGGCACCGGTCCAGTAAAAATTTCTATTTTACCGGTCCTTATGTCCGGTAATATTTTGGCTCATACATAAGGAAAATTCTGTGTCTGAGAAGTAAATCTTTGTGCATGACTTTTAAATAGTATAACTCCATGTATTCCTGGTTGTATTTTAATCTAAAATGTGAGATCTTTTGATCAATTGTCTGATTATCAGTTCATTTATCGAGGGCACAATAGTGTAGGGGAAAGAAACTTGCACAAGATGTTAAGTTTCCATATATGGTAGTTCCATATATGGTATACATATTTATAAGCCTCTTTCAACTGGACCACCTCCAACAGAGGGGATAAATGCAGATTTACTTCTGAAAAGAGGTTTGTTAGTCAAAAAGAATACAGGTCATATGCCAAAAACATTTTTCTTTGATAGGAAGCATTTCTTATAGTTAATTAAAGTTATACATTGTTTCATCTCCCAAATGAAAAAAAAACATGAAGCTTTAGGGAAAGAATTTTCATTTTTTTTTTTGTACATAACCACATGATACATTGTATTTAACTTGGATGATTTTTTTATGCATCTTGCTACATCTTGGACTTTTTTA
>MJUU01036970.1:6160-19330 GCA_002080025.1 Modiolus philippinarum | reverse complement strand
AAACAAAAAAAAGAAAAAAAAACAAACAAAGAAACAAAAAAACAATTAAAAAAAAAAAATAATAATAAAACACGACATTCATAGCCAAGGCATCCAGAGTGGGAACTCCCATGAAACTGAGAGTGACATCAGCTACTACAGAAGGGTAAGTATGACCTGCTCTATTTAAAGCAACCGTCACACGGTCAGTGAGGCATATATGTTTTTGAAATATCTCTTTGGTAGCTAATGTCATTTGCTAACCCTGAGACAAAACCATATAAAAACCATGGTACGTGCTACTTCTGTAACCCTAAAACAGCAACAAGGTTAAATTAAAAACAAATCTTTGTCCTTTGCTATATTTGATATTACTGATTATTCGGATTTCGTTTAGTTTTATGCATTTTAAACATTTTTTTGAAATTATGGATTTCCTTTGTTTGGGTTCTAGTGCTGCTGATGAGAAATTAATTTCCGAAATGGCCATACATCTCATTGAAATTATTGCAGTTGGAGTTAACATATGTGTTATGATCTCATGTTCATTTACTCCATATCCTTTCGTGAAATATTTAATACAGGAGTTTGTCTTTTATTGCAGTGTGGAGTTGGTAAAACAATTCCCCGTGGTAGGGATGTATGCTCTTTATTTTTCTTAGATATGGTGTACTTGTACATGAGATAATATATCATGTGTACACTTAGTTCAATTTCTATTATCTAAATTTATGGAAATTCTAAAACCTAAGGATTAACTCCCTCCATCACAGTTTTGTCCTTAGCTATATTTGATATTACTGATTATTCGGAGTTCGTTTAGTTTTATGCATTTTAAAACATTTTTTTTGAAATTATGGATTTCCTTTGTTTGGGTTCTAGTGCTGCTGATGAGGAATTAATTTCCGAAATGGCCATACAGCTCATTGGAATTATTGCAGTTGGAGTTAACATATGTGTTATGATCTCATGTTCATTTACTCCATATCCTTTCGTGAAATATTTTGTAATCACTGAAGTGTTCACACATGGACAAGGACAGATTGGTACCACAAACATAACTAACTAAGAAAAAACTAAAATTTATTAAGACAACACAAAGAACTAAAAAAATGACAATGTGAACTCCCATCAAAAGAGAGCGACAGGTGGTCTGGAAGTTAAGCATGTCCTGCTCTGTTAACAGCTCCCGAAACACTGTGAGTCAATCAAGGAAAAAGACAAAATCGGTATAGTCAAATCCGGGAAAATATTAATCTAGCTGAATATGTCCGCTTTCATCTGGGACACTGACACGTCATATCTTTCAATGGTTTTGTGTTGATGGCCATAGAATTTTTTGAGGGATCACTTAACATAGGCTGAAGAAACCCCTAAGTGGCTTTTGGGGTAGTTTTTTTTTTGCTCTGTTCAAAAGATCACTGTAAAAACTACATGCTCGACTGTAACGAATTCTTATGAATCTTTAAAATTTACTAGATTCGTAAAACTAGCACGAATGCTTGCGAATAAAACACATCTACGAGTGAATTGCTATTCCTTTACTGTGACTTTCGAATATGAACGACCACTTGACGATTTACTAAGAATGAATGCAATGCAGTAACGATAAAATTTACGAATCATTACAAATGAATGCTATCGAATAAACGAATGCATATAAGTAATCTAAGAATTCTTACGAACACAATTCGATTTACTGCGATTTGATCCTAAAATATAGGTCACAGACAGCATCCGAGGCATGCATTGTAGCTATTATCAAAAGATTCACCATGCAAACCAATATGGTAAAAATTGGACATTTCATTCCATCTTATGTAGTTGCTCGTGCGTAAAATGTAGTTCACAGCCTATTCGAACTTTTATCACAAAACGCATTATGTATGTCAATATGGTTGATATCGGACATATCAGTAGGTTGGAATGATTTAACCCTTCTATCTAAGACTGAGTTGTTCATGCATAAATTGAAGGTCACAGACAGCAGTCGAAGAATGCATTGTAGTTGTCATTACAAGACGCATCATGCATCAAAATAAGGTTGATAAGGGACGTATCAGGAAGCGGTAAAACCTTCTTATCGAGGCGCTCATGCCTAAAATGTTGGTCAAAACAGCACCCAAAGCATGCATTGTAGCTGTTATCACAAGATACAATATGCTTACCAATATGGATGATGTGGGAGACGTCAGTGAGCGGGAATAAACATTAGCTATTCTATCTTACCGGAAGCCGATGGGGATACGGACGCAAGGTTATCACATAAGCCCACCAACTTCTTGAAGTACACTTAAAATCATTGAAGTAGAATTGTATTGAAGTAGCAATGAAATGAGCGAATGACTTTGAGAACTTTTCAACAAATCAGGAGTGCTTCGAAAGTACAATTATTATTCCTGGGTGAGAATTGTGTGAGCCTAACTTTCCCAACTTGGCTTAAATCAAAATGTTTACTGTTTTCAAATTGATGATATTGACGTAGTCTGAAGACTACAATTTTCATACTCGACAGTCATATATTTTGTTCACAATAAACTAAAACTAATAATCATTAACTTTTTGCCAAGGAGTGAAGGTATAAAATAGAAATATATGCATGGTCATACCTGGACTTGGTGAGCCGTAGCCGTAACCTGTAAAAAAGACTAGACTGAGTAAAGCCATTAATGCTGGAAGAAATCAAAAAGTGACTGATAAACTACTGATTCTCACATACAAAACATACTATACGTAAATTTTTACAATCAATTTGATGAGTACCATATGTTGTCTAAATGTTTGATTGTCAACTAACTTAGGACCCTTGTGCTTTGGTCGAGCAACGATTGACATTAATTGAAAGAACATTTGCCAATTAATTGTATGCTTGTTAATGTTCAAATATCTATGGATTTAAAAATGGATGTAGCGTTGTTCGACAATTGGCTATGAATTCCGCTAAAATCAGTGCTCGGGGCAGTCAATTTGCTATAAGATATTAGCAAAGCTAACTATTGAAGGCCTCATTGTGAACAACAATAGAAGCACTGTTCCATTGCTTGGTTCTACCATTTCATTATAGATACTTTGTTTCGTGTGTTTTTACTCCATATCCTTTCATTGTTTGTTTAAATACCTATGCATGTGATCGTTTATATGTTGCTCTGCCTATTTCATTGGTCCCTTTGTAGGGTAATGGATAACAGTGTCTGTAAGAGTACTTCGCCCGATATGTTATGCTTGTTGACAACCCCACATCCATCAAAAATAATGATACGAAGGGGATGGATGTGGCGTTGTTCGACATTCAGCAAGTGAATTCCGCTGAAACCGGTGCTAGGGGCCGTCTTGAACTTACTGCGAGGAAAGAGCGTTTGCTCTTTGTTGAAGGCCTCATAGTGACTTCAAGATGAAGAACAACAATCAAAGCGTTGTTCCATTTGCTTAATCTCATCACGTATTTATAGGGATTTTGTCCCATGTACATTTACTCCATATCCCTTTATTTTTTTTGTTTACCTATAAGATATTTCTTAAAATCTGCAGAGTTAACTGGATACTGTAAACAAGGAGATGTTCGTGGCAATTTTATTTTTGCTGTTTTCGCGCTGGTAATATATAAAGCGAAAAATTATACTGTCGCGAATATTTTGATGGAATATGGTACCAAAAACTTTGCGAAGGAAATATGTTTCGAAATCCGCGAAAAAAGCGGCGCGAAAATATCCCGGTTTACATTAATTGTTAATGAAATTCTGAGCAGTAAAGCATAGAGGATAATTAAAAGATGAAAAGCTACAGCAAAGGCTTTAGAGAAAAGATGGATCATAAACTTATTATGACACCAAACCTCTTGGTGGACAAAATCATTTTTTGTTTGGCAAAATTATTTATTTGAACTCATTGGAATTGCGATGGGTACAAAGTGTGCACATTTTATTGCAGTTCTTTTTTTTTTCATTCTGTTTTGTACGAAAGTTCATGCAAAAACTACAAAAGAAGCATGAGATACATAGAGAAACTTATTTTAATATCCGAAGATTTTTTTTGTATTTAAAACGGTTTTTCTAATGACAACCCAGCTTTTAGCTCATCTGGCTATGCCAGGGCGAGCTTTTGCAATCACTTTGCGTCCGTCGTCCGTCCGTCCGTCCGTAAACTTTTCATTCAAAGATTTTCGCCTCTGAAACCACTGGGCCAATTGAAACCAAACTTGGCCACAACAGTCCTTGGGTGGTTCCCTTTAAAAATTGTGTCGCTCAGGTGTGTACGTCATCCAAGATGACCGCCAGCTTGGAACAAAATTTAACATCGGACCCTATGGAAAAAAAACGTTTCAAATTCTTTTTCTCTGAAACTACTGGGCAAATTGGAACCAAACTTGGCCACAATAGTCCTTGGGTGATCCCTTACAAAAAAGTGTTTTTAAGGTCCGCCAAATTTCCAAGATGGCCGCCAGTGGGAAACATAGTTTTAACATTGAAGCCTATGGGAAAACACTTTCAAAGATCTTTTTCTCTGAAACTACTGAGCCAATTGGAACCAAACTTGGCCACAATAGTCTTTGGGTTGTCCCTTACAAGAAAGGTGTTTTTTCAGGATTGCGCTACAATCAACATGGCCGTCAGAGGGGGACACAGTTTTAACATTTAACCCTATGGGAAAACACATTCAAAGATCTTCTTTTCTGAAACTACTGGGCCAATTGAAACCAATCATGGCCACAATAGTCGTTAGGTGGTCCTTTGCAAGAAAGGTGTTTTTCAGGTCAGTGCTATATTCAAGATGGCCGCCAGCTGGAAACATAGTTTTAACATTGGATCCTATGGGAAAACATTTTCAAAGATCTTTTTCTCTGAAACTACTGAGCCAATTGATACCAAATTTGGCCACAATAGCCTTTGGGTGGTTCCTTACAAAAAGGTGTTTTTTAGGATCGCAGTATATCCAACACGACCGCCAGTGGGGAACATAGTTTTAACTTTGGACCCTACGGGAAAACACATTCAAAGATCTTCTCCTCTGAATGTACTGAGCAAATTGGAACAAAACTTGGCCGCAATAGTCATTGAGTGGTCCCTTGCAAAAAGGTGTTTTTCAGGTCAGCGCGATATCCAACATGGCAGCCAGCGGGAAACTTAGTGTTTCCCATGGGGTCCAATGTTAAACTAACAGAGGTCTTCTCCCCTTTAACTAATTAGGGATATTCGATTTATAGTTTAATTATATATAAGGGCTCTTTAACATAAAATGTCTATGTTAATCAAGGGCCAGGTGAGCGATACAGGCTCTTGAGAGCCTCTCGTTATCACTCAGAACATTTATAGATAAACTTTGAAATTCAATAATTCAACAGCAATCAATGATTCTACTATTGGCAATTTCTAAGACTTAGTCTTATTTCTTAATGTAGTAAAATAAAAACTAAAATTTATAGTCAAAGGGATGAATAGGCGAATACATACCGACCTGGACAATTCACATGCGTTTGTGCAACTATAGACGACTTTCATTATCACCTTCAAGCTTTTGCAAAGAAAAAAGTTGAAAACGTTTTATACAAGATACAAAGATTGGAAGTCAAAAAGGGCGAGACTCCCAAGTGACCGTCACAACCGTCACACCTAGATAATTGCATTGCACCAAATCTTGATGTCGACCGTTCATCTTTCAAGCTATTGGAATGGGCTGAAAATACCCTACTGATTTTTGGGACAGTTATTAATTTTATGGGAATTGGTAAAGTTGTAATAGAAAAAGTGGTTGGAAATATGCTTAAACTGTATATTCAAAATCAAATAAAAATGCAATGATAATACACTAAAATAATACTGACATACCTGGACTTGGTGAAACGTAGCTGTTATCTGAAAAAAAAATTGAACAACTAGATCAAAATCAAAGTAGAATTAATAAAAATTAACCTTCAACTGTAACTCTGCTTATTGGGTAACTAAAAAGTACTGGACATCAATAAATCATTTGTTAAATATTAAAGATAGTATAACAGAAAACATCCACAATTGCTGAAAATTACAGTCACATGCCACAATCTGCCAGGGAACTACACGGGAAAAACACAAACAAGACAAAAGACAAACGTAAACAACGATAGGAACTCGGGACAGCCGGACTTGGAACCGGCACTAGCAAAAGCAAGCGGTAGGGTTAAACCGGTTTATGGGTACCCAAACCTCCCCTTTATCTGTCCTTTTTCGATTTAGTATCTTAAACATACGAATAAAACCCAATAAAGGTAGACCACTAACTCCATGACCACAATCTTGAAAGGAGAGAAAATGACAATACGTAATTTTGACAGATGGGTCAAAGGGTGCTCGCCGCAAAACTGCCGGCTAGCTCAAGGAGCCTAGTCTACTGGTAAAACACTGTTGCACTACGGAGGAAAAATCAGACTAAAAACTTCCCGAAGGGTTTGGTCAAGAATCATTATATATTTCAGTAGATATCGGCAGTATCAGTGAGAGGCCAGTATGTTTGTAAAATTTTCAGGTCACTAGATCTCAAAGCTAATTTAACGGATGCAAGCAGAGTATGATGTCGATAGCCCCTATTACGTAAAGAATGTAAGTTACATCACAGCTTTTCTGGATCTTTGATTAGTTTTTGGCATTTCTTAACAGCATTTCCGTATAAACGAGGATTAGAAATGCCCATAGTAATAAGATGTTCGCGAGTAACGCCATATTTAGCTATCAAATCTTCATATCTTTTATGAAACTTCTTAAAAGTGTTCAACAACTTACGAAATATGTAACCTTGTTGTAAAAGTTTGGCATTGATAGTAAGGTTACGTTCATTAAAATCGTCAAGAGTAGAACAAACGCGTGCGTATCGTACTAGTTGAGAAATATAGACCCCTTAGGATGGAACTAGAGTAATGTCGCCGTAAAGGAAAGGAAAATTAGTAGAAGTGAAATCAAAAGCATTCCTTTTATCATATATTTTAGTTTTTATTTTACCAGAGTCAATAATGATAGTTAGATCCAGAAAAGGCAGTGTTTTGAGTCATTGTTAGGTTAATCTAATTTCAGATCTTGTGGGTAAATGATGTCTACATAATCTAAAAACTAGGGATTGTCAATAGTAAGGATATCGTCAATAAACCTGCTGTTATCATTGAAAATAGAAATAAGTTTATCACTGTTTGGTATGGTTCCGTTTCGAAGTTTTTTCATGAAGTTTCGTTCGTAACAGAACAGAAAAAGATCTACATTGAGAGGTGCACAATTAGAACCAATGAGAATACCTATGACCTGTTGATAAATAGTGTTGCCAAAACTAACAAAAATGTTGTAACATAACTGTCAACGGATAAAAATGGTCTCTGAATAGATTGTAGTTTATCTAAAACTTCCATATAATTTTTCCACTTCAAAAGTAATTTACACCAGAGTTTTGATAAGTTTTTTCACAGTATTTAATAACCAACTCCTTTATACAAGTAAGTGAACTAGTTAAATGGATGGATAAATTAGTGGTAGAACATTTACTAGAAGCCGAAATGAAACGATGCTTGAAGGGATTTTTGTGAAGCTTAGGAACCAAATACATAGAAGCCAAGTTGTTATCTTGAGGTGGAACTTTAAGCATTTTTGTATCCTTATAAAACCTTAAACACTGTTAAGTAGCAATTTCTCTGTCAATGAAATGCTGGGTAAAGAAGGGTTAAGTAATAAATGTAGTATGGGAAACTAGGAGAGTCGTATAACTAAAAAATAAAACAGGTAAACAGAATTAGGAGACTAAGTAACATGATGGTTGAAAATCAATCATAGTCGGAAACATAACAGAGAAAGGTAATTGAAAACCGAACCGTAATTCTGCAACGAACAATCCAAGGAAAGTGGCAGCATCGGAAAACATAGAAACAAAGACATAATACGAGTACGGAACAAAAAAGAAAATGAAGACACACACATATACACAGATGAACAACACGGACCAAATAAAAAAAAATTAAATAATAACAATATAAAGTAAGTGAGAACCGAACTGTCAGTCAAAAGAACGAACAATCAATGGACAAAGGCAACATTGGAAACACTAAGAAAGTGTAGTGAGAACCGAACCGTCAGTCTGAAAAGAACAATCCAAGGACAATGGCAACGTCAGAAAAACGAAGAAACGAAGAAATAACATGAGCACGGCACAGAAAAGAAAATGAAGACACGCAAATATACAAAAATGAACAACACGGACCCAATAAAACCCATGGGTGAGATCAGGTGCACCGGTAGAGTAAGCATCTCCTGCTTCTTATAAGACACCCGCCGTGTTGAACATGTCAACTCCGGTAGTAAAGTCACATCCGGTAGAGGAAAATCAAGCTTTAGTGGCAAAGAGAAAGATCTGCTGTCATCTGGGAAACAGATATCTCATAGCGGTCCACAAGATCGTGATGTCGACCGTAAAACTTCTGTAGTGATGACCTCAAGTTATGGGCAACATACCCTTGCTTAAGTAGCCTATTTGTAAGCAACCGAGCTCTATCAAGGTAGTCACTGTATCGACCACAGGCCCTTGAGTAGCGAATGAGTTGGGAGATGTAAACTCCGTATGCTGGTGCTTTTGGAATGTTGCTACAAAGAAAGGGGAAGTTGACTATTGGAAAAGTGAAGTCATTGCGTTTGTCATATAGCCTTGTTTGAAGTGTACCTCTTTTGTCAATTTCAAGATGAAGGTCAAGGAACGAGGCTGATGTGGAAGTATCTGTAGTATCCTTAATTTCTAGCTCTTTTGGATAGATAAGATGAAGAAAATCGCCAAAGCGAGGATTGTTTAGTGATAAAATATCATCTATATAACGTCAGCTGAAATTAAAGGACTGGGCCAGTTTTTTATCTTTATTTTTAAGAAGCCCTTCGATGAATTCAGCTTCATATGAGTGGAGAAATAGATCGGCTAAAAGAGGTGCACAGTTTGTGCCCATTGGAATTCCAATAGTCTGTTGAAAAACAAGTCCTCCAAACTGGACAAATATATTGTCGATCAGAAACTCTAACATTTTAATAACTTCTTCCTCTGTATATTTTCCCTGTGATTCTGAGTCGTATTTCACAAAGTATGCTTGTTCTCTGCCTATAACAAAAACAAGGACATCACTTGAGTACGGAACAAAAAAGAAAAATGAAGACTCAGATACAGATGAACAACACGGACCGAATAAAAACTATGTGTTTAGATCAGGTAGCGTAAGCATCCCCTGCTTCTTATAAGACATCCGCCTCGTTGAACATGTCAACTCTGGAAATACAGGAAATGCATTATATGATGCAATATTCTGATACTGATGATCTTACTTGTCTGATTTTGTCTCTAGCAGATATTATATTTTAACATCAAGGGTCTGTTTCTCTGAACAATCACACTTAACACTTTAAAGTTTAAAGTCTTAGTGTTTTTAATCAGATACTGCTTATTGTAAATTAGTGCTACTTTCTACCAAATGTGCATAATAGTTGGAATGTGTCTTCTTTTTAGCTTAAAATAAACATAACATTACTAATGTTAATTACTCATAATGTAGAAGATGAGTTACATTTTCTGTTTCACTGTTCAAAATATGATATTCATCGTAAATATTTTGAAACTAATTTAAATACCTATACAATTCCCCGTGGTAGAGATGTATGCTCTTTATTTTTCTTAGATATGGTGTACTTGTACCTTGTCAAACCTAAGGATTAACTCCCTCCATCGCAGTTTTGTCCTTAGCTATATTTGATATTACTGATTATTCGGATTTGTTTGTTTTTATGCATTTTAAACATTTTTTGAAATTATAGATTTCCTTTGTTTGGGTTCTAGTGCTGCTGATTAGGAATTAATTTCCGAAATGGCCATACAGCTCATAAAAATTATTGCAATTGGAGTTAACATATGTGTTATGATCTCATGTTCATTTACTCCATATCCTTTCGTAAAAAATCTATAATAAAAATTATGAAAATATGTCAAATCATAATAAACTTGAATGGTTGATGAGCAATGAAGATCCATGGGTAATCAGTATATTTTCCACATATGTATACCACTGTTTTAAATTACGATCTAGCTTTGCGTCTGTAAATAATTCCAGTTTATCTTCATGATTTTGTAAATGATTTTCTCTATAATGATGAATTTCATTGATTGTTTTTTTTATTGTGAATATATGTCATAGATGACCCATGATTGGATTAATAAAACTATGGTATTGTACTGTATTGTATTACTATAAACAGTTGTTTATCTCAGTTTGAAACAGAAAATCTTTCATTTCTCAAGTTCCATCTACGTTTACATAAAATATAAACATTCCAAAGTTGCATAATTTAAGGTAAAATTTTGTTATGCTGTACACGTGTTTCAAGGAGTAACCTCTCATCAGCAATTTTGTAATTTTGAGGTGTAAAAACTAATTTGGTACCGAAGACACTGCGAATTTAGGTTATGCATACGCGCATTTTGACAACTTATTTCTCTTCATTGCACATAAAATCTATAATGTATAGAAGACCATAAACTGAAAGATGTTTAGAAACTGATAGAAAGCAAATAACCAAACTGGTCCACATTAGACTCATACAAGGATGTTACTATTTAGGTTATATTGGTCATTTGTTCTTTATCATCTTTAACACATATTTCGGCTCATGGTCATCGATTTGACCTGCAGTGAAGGGACATAAGTTGTCAAAATGTGAATATTAACTCAATTCACAGTTACCTCGGTTCTACGGTGTTTTGTTAAGTAAGTGAGAACCGAACCGTCAATCCAAAAAGAACAATCCAAGGACAATGACAACGTCGGAAAAAATAAAGAGACAAAGACATAACATGAGCATGGCACAGAGAAAAAAATGAAGACACGCACATATACAAAAATGAACAACACGGACCTAATAAAAAAAAATCATGGACCGATAGAGTAACCATCTCCTGCTTCTTATAAGACACCGGTCGTGTTGAACATGTCAACTCCGGTAGTATATAAAACTAATATATAAAATATAACTACCGGGTACAATGCACATACACCGAATTGTCAAAATTTGAAAAGATATACAGAACCTGTTATAGATAAATATTTTTACCCAGTTGTTTCATACGTCAGGGTCAAATCCAAATTTATTTTTTAGAAGAAAGAAATAATTACATCGCTCCGTACGTGGTCGGAACGACATTTTGTTTTTGGTCTGTTTCCTTGTTGCTATAATTCCACAATTGTTTTTTCTCTTCCACCTTTTTTGTCAGGCTGTTTTCTTAAAGATGCTTGGACAGAATTCTGTTATAATTGGCACAAAGTTTGACTACCGTGAGGAGATTGTCATTCACCGACAAAAAATTTAAAAATTGCCGCTAATTCATGTAACAAAATTGAGGATTCAATATCTCAGGAACTGTCTCGCAGAAGTAGATTACATTTTATGTAAATGTTGAATAAGATAAGAGGAAGGTACTTATGCGATATTTTTCAAAATAGATACCGTTAGCAACATGGATGCCAATATATATATAAGAGCTTTAATTTCAGTGAACATCTCAGAAAACAAAGACTTAAAATACCGAAGGAACAAAGCAAAATGATACATAAATGAAAGTCCAGAGACAAGAACACCAGAAAAAAGAACACTAATGACAATACAAACCCACAAAACACACACAAACAAACACTTCAAAAATAACACTAAAACTAAAGCAATAACAGTTTGAACACTTCATAAACAGAGTGACATTAGGTGCTCCGGAATGGTTAGCATGCCCCTTTTTTTATACAACATTCGTTACACTTTCAGAGGACCAATCCAGGGTAAAGTCAGAATCAGTAAATAAATGTGAAATCCGGAAAGATGTGAATCTAGCTAAAAATGTCCGTTTTCATTTATAACACCAAGATTTCCTATCTATCCATGATGTCTTGGTGACGGCCATACAATTTCTGAAGGGTCGAGAGCAATTACGGTTGAGCATATCCCTGACTTAGCAGTTTTTTGCTCTTTCCACAAAGTCACTGTATGAACTAAAAGCTCTACAATAACAAATTAATTGTGAAATATACACTCCATATGATTGGAAGTTATGTATATTGCTGTGATAAAGCGAAAGCTCACAATTTGGAAGTCAAAAGCATCACGTTGGTCATATAACATAGATTACAAAAGTCAATGTTCGTCAATGTATAACAAAATTTTAAGCATGAAGCAGAACTGGGTCGGTTGTCTCTTTAATTTCAATGTAAAAATATTGGATAACAGGAAACACCTACAATGGCTGAAAATTATAATTACATTGCACAATATGCCAGGATATTACACAGGAAAAACATGTATAAGACAAAAGACAAACGCAGACAACGATAGGAACTCGAGACAGCCGGATTTGGTACCGACACTAGCAAAAGCCAGCGGTAGGGTTAAACCGGTTTATGTGTACCTAAACCTCCCCTTTATCTGTTCCGTTTCCCAATAGTATAAAAAGTATAGGAATAAAACCCAAAACAGGCAGACTACTAACTCCATTACCACAATCTTGAAAGGAGAGAAAAAGACAAGACGTAATTTTGAAAGATGGGTCAAAGGGTGATCCCCGCTAAACTGCCGGCTAGCTCAAGGAGCATAGTCTGCTGGTAGAACACTGTCGCACTACGGAGGAAAAATCAAAATGAAAACTTCCAGAACGGTTTGGTCAAGAATCATCATAAATGTCAGTAGACATAGGCAGTATCAGTATGTGTGCAAATGTTCAGGTCACTACGTCTCAAAGCTAATTTAACGGATGCAATCAAAATATCTTGTCGATATCCCCTATTACGTAAAGAATGTAAGTTACTTCACAGTTTTTCTGGACTTTTGATCAATTTCTTGCTTTTTTAACATTTCCGTAAAAACGCCCTTTGTAATAAGCTGTTTACGAGTAACACCATATTTAGATATCAAATGTTCATATCTATTATAAAACTTATTAAATGTATCCAACAACTTATGAAATCTGTAACCCTGTTGTAAAAGTTTGGCTGTGATATTAAGGTTACGTTCATTAAAATCGTCAAGAGTAGAACAAACTCGTGCAAATCGTACCAGTTTACCAGTTGAGAAATATAAACTCCGTTGGATGGAGCTAGAGGAATGTCAAGTTCAATTATATTAGATATATTCCTTTGTAAAAAAAAAAAAACAGAAAAAAAAAGACAAAAAAAAAACAAAA